>JBAGKK010081706.1:0-26801 GCA_037177015.1 Euceroptres primus
CCGGACTATTTTCATTTCCCGCAAAATCTCCTGAGACCGTCAAAATTTCCCGGATTCCGGGAAATTTCCCGACCATTAGCAACACTGCAAATTTTATTTTCGACCGAATTTTTTTTTCTTCTTACATCTTGCCAAATTTTGAAAAATAATACAATTTTAATCAATAATAGCTCATTTGTTCGAGAAAAAGATTCTCTTCAACTTGACCGCATCCAATTTTTAAATATAAATAAACTAGTATCAAATATTTGTTTATTATATTTTTTGTTTGAAAAATTATTGTTTAATAATTTCAGCCATTAAAAAATTTATCTTTAAAAATTGCATGAGCATAAGCTCGTTTATAAGATATCTATTAATTTCTTCATTTAAACATGAAGGAGAAATGTCGATGCCTTAAAGTAAATCTAGGTAGAATTACAAAGAATGCTGAAAAATGATTATTTTTGAAAAACAGTTAAAAATACATATTATTGTATTTTAAATAATCATATTCAAAAAATAGAAGCATTGAGAAAATTACATAACATAATAGATGTCACTCTCAAAGTTACTTTTACATTTGCATGAAAAATAGAGAAAATAATCTGTCAAAACTTTACTAATAAATTCAATATCGGGAAAAAGGTGAGAGGGCGATATTTTCTTAAAATAAATTCGTGTTCGGAAGGAAACAATGCATAAAATATGTAACTGGAAAGAACTTTTATTATTATTACAGAAGAGTCTCCAATTTGGAACTCTCTTTATTTCTGCAAATAAAAATATGCAATGGAAAAAAAATTTATTAGTAAGTGTACTGATTTAACGACTTTAAAGAAGATATTTAAAACTCGAATAAAAGAAACGCACTGAAGGTTCAATATATAAAAAAAGTTTAAGCATGTATATTTATTTTATATTACATTATAATCTCTCTGTTAGAAATTTCTACTTGTAACTTCAATTACTTTAGTTAAAGATTTATACAATTACCGTAACTGAATCGATTTTGATCCAAAGGTAAATGAATTATGAATTTTCAACCAAAATGAATACATTTGTAACTAGAATAAATTAATTTTCATAAGAAAGTAAATGAGTTTTCAATAATAGTATATCAAATTTCAACCATTGTAATTGGATCTTTAACTAACGTAAATGAAAAGTGGCTGAATTTTCAACAAAGTTTTGACAATGATATTATGTATACAAGTGTATACAAACTTTAATGGTTAACAGAAATTTTTAAACTCCAGTTTTACATTTAAGCATATATATGTGAAAATAAAAAAATCGACTAAAATGTGTCCCGAGAAAATTACGCTCTTATTCCTAAAAATATCCTGTTTTAAATATAAGGATTTTCTAGCATGTGAGCCACTCTGCAATGTCCTATGCTTATATTTATTCATATAGTGCTAAAATACACGTAAAATTTTTGAAATATCTGAAAATGTCATCATGTTCATTGCCCCGATTATATTCATAAGTATTTGAAAGCCTTCTTGCAGTCTTTTAAAGTAAAATTGGATGATTTTAGGGGAGTTTTCTGGACTTTTTCTCTATTACTCCAAAGGATAAAAAAATAAGTTAATAATCATTTAAATAATTTCAATTACAAAAAACGAATAGCTTTTCATGTGTCCCCAGATTTGAATTTCAGTTTTGGTCTTCGTGTCCAGAGAAACATTTCGTCTGATTTTTTAATGAAAATAGTAGTTTTCCATATTTAAACTATAAAACAAATTAATTTTGACGTAAATTTTGCAATGCGTTTATATAAAAACCTGTCAAAAATGTAAATAAAATCAGCAATTAACGAGTTTCACACGATTTTGAAAACCGTACATCTTTGTAATGCCATCGTGTCCCGCGTTTTTTTCCAAATAAGTGCACTCTTTATAAGGTAAGTTATACGTGAAAATATTGTCCATAAAAACTTATTCGTTCTTACAAACTCGCAATTTGAACAAATTCATATTAAGGAAGTAATGTTTCAAAAAACAATTCCTTTTCATCGATTTAAAAAATATCAAAAATATAGTTGAAGTTTAAGCCAACAACAAGATGTGTTCATCGATTGTCCATTAGAATAAAGTAATCTAACTTTGAAATTAAGAATAATTTCAAGTTCAAATCATCGGTCGTACGATCATTTATTATACAAATATGTTTACAACAACGTTTCGGTAACATTTTTGTGCCTTCTTCAGGTTAAAATTTGTCTAAAAATAATATTATAAAAAAATAAATAATATTTTAGAGTCAAATTTTAAAGCAAACGAACTTTTTTCAAACGTTGTACTTACAGTTTAGTCATTATGAAATCTGTTGACAATTTAAATCCATGTTTGTGCAGCTGTTATTTTTCTATTTTCCAATCGAAAATATTACTTCCAATAAAAACACTATTTCTTAAAAACATTTTTTAACAACTGTCAAAAGTAAATAAATAACATATAAGTAAGTCAACTTGTAAGAATTTTGATTCTAGTTTAATTCTTTTTTGAGAGAAAGCGTTTTGCGGATAAACCATGGTCTGACGACCTTGAGGTACGACGTGATATTGAAATATTATGAATTAGACGATTGAAAAATGTTTACATACAAATGTAACATATAACGACGAATAAACTGCGGATAAAAATATTTTGAATTCAGACTGAAAATTTCAATTAATATTTAAAATGCTTAGGTACGTGTTATCAATATTTAACATTTCAGTTTGTAAATTTATGCAATCTCTTTTATACTTTTTAATGAAAATTAATTCTAAGATTTTTATTTTGTATTTGTTTTTTCCTTTACCTAATATTTGTATATTGCTAAAATTGAAATCAAAATAATGATCATGTGTCCATGCATGTTTTGATAGGCCTATGTTTTGGTTTTCTAACCGATAATCCTTTTTATGAATTCATGAACATCCTGAATTCAGTCAAAAGATGGGCTTAATAAAAAGAGTCATTGACAGGACTATAAAACTTAGTGATTTTAATTTAAGAAAAAACAATTTAAATTTAATTAAAGAAACTTGAAAATTGAATAATTACTCGTTATCGTTAATAAATAGCAATATAAAAGAACGTATCCATGAAATCTACAATAGCACATGTAAAAACAATAAAAAAGAAAAGTGGTTAAAAGAGCAGAGCAAATTTGACATTACAGTATCTTTCCCATATATACAATGATTATCTGAAAGACTCAGAGCATTGCTTAGAAAACATTAAATTGCGTTTTATTTTCAAAATAATCATAAATTAGGAAACACCTTTCAGAATATAAAAGACTCTGATTTGAAAGAGAATTTATCGAATGTGGTTTATTTAATTAAATGCAAACAATGCGATAAAAGTTACTTCGGTGAAAGTGGCAGAAGACTAAAAAGCAGAATCACAGAACATAAAAGGGATTGTCGGTTAGGAAACCGAAACACGGGCCTATGCATGGTCACATGATCACTATTTTGATTTCAATTTTAGCAATATAAAAATATTACATAAAGAAAAAAACAAATACAAAAGAAAAATCTTAGAGTCAATTTTCATTAAAAAATATAAAAGAAATTGCATAAATTTACAAACTAAAATGTTAAATATTGATAACACGTGCCTAAGCATTTTAAATATTAATTGAAATTTTCAGTCTGAATTCAAATTTTTATCTGCAGTTTATTCGACTCTATAAGTTAAATTTGTATGTAAACATTTTACAATCGTCTAATTCATAGTATTTCAGTATCATGTTTAACTTACTTATATTTTATTTATTTACTTTTGACCATAGTTGTTAAAAAATGTTTTTAAGAAATAGTGTTTTGATTAGAAATAATATTTTCGATTGGAAAATGGAAAAGTAACACCTGCACAACCATGGATTTAAATTTTAAACAAATTTCATAATGACTAAACTTTAAGTAACACGTTTTTAAAAAGTTCGTTTGCTTTACAATTTGACTTTAAAATATTATTTATTTCTGTTGTACGTTTAGTCTCGACCTTTTAAGAATTAATCAGCGCAGGAAGTCGTGGAAGAGAAGGTCAAAAAGAATGAGATTATTTATTTCTTTATAATATTATTTTTAGATAAATCTTAACCTAGAGAAGGCACAAAAATGTTACCGAAACGTTGTTGTAAACATATTTGTTATAATAAATGATCGTATGACCGACGATTTGAACTTGAAATTATTCTTAATTTCAAAGTTAGATTACTTTATTTTCATTAATTTATTGTCATCGTGTCCTACGATCATTTTGTGATATCTTGAATGGAGTTAGTCGTTTTGTTTGAAAAGAATAATTTTCAAATAGGTTATCGAAAATAGAAAAAGATTCTTTTTTGAAAATTCATATTATCTATCATTCAATGTAATTACCATATTATTATTTTACATTAATGTTAAAATACATATTTAATTCGTTCTCTATAGTCCATTCATGTATTTTAAGGGCTGGAGATTGTGAACTATCACGTTGGTTAAAAATGTTAAAAAAGACCATAAATAAATTCTAAACACGTTTCTTGTACTATTTTCGTCGTATTTCATATGCATACTAACAGAAAAAACGTGCTTTAATCCAATTTGAAATATTTTTTTCAACAAAAATTATTATGTGAATATTGGCGATTTTTTTATTCTCATCCATATATCTGCTCCGTATTACTATTCTGCAAATATTTGAGCACGCTTAACTTTCTTGTCACAAAGATTTTAAACTTTCTGGGAAACTTTACGATAGAACTTTGATTCTTACTTACATCTCAACGTAATGAATGATAAGATCGTCGAGTTGCTGGCCTCTTCGATGAAATATCCAAAACTTGAAGCAACTTAAACACTTCGTGCTAACGCGAACATGAGAATTACGAATAAGAAATGACGTAAATCGTGAAGTGTAGATGTTAGAAAAGTTACACGTCTCCCTTGGTGACACGTGTCAGGTTCTTGCATGCAATAAATTGCTACCATGATGAAACACTAAGTTCTGCGTTTCTCCTCTGTTAGCTCACCCTCTATTATAAGCTAATCGCTACATAAGAGTTCAGCTATTCCCTGTTAGGTATATTCGCGAACAAGTTTATTTCATCTTAATCAATGCTCGTTGATTTGACTGCAATTAAAGTCATGCAACTCTACGATTCATTTGTTATTAAAATTCTTTATTATACAATTGGGGCGTTCCATTCCAAGTGTAAAAGTCAAGTCACCAATTTTGATTATTTTAGGTTATTGTGTATTGTACAGTTTTTGGGACACTGAATATTATTCTTACATATTAATACATTATAAATGTATAATACATAATAAATAATACCAACTACATGATATATTTTATTATTACCTACTACCTACTTTTCTTATTCCCCGAAAATACTTTTTCTGCGGATCTATTCAAACCTTGAGTTCCGTTCCTTAAGAAAGTAATGTCTGTCTTAAAATGACTTATACTACTTTAAAAAATTAAACCATTGATATAAATCAATTGTCAATTTATTCAATATCATTTTGTACGTTTTTTTCTTATTAATTTATCAAACATTTGTTGACTTATGAAAATAGGCCCTTATGGCTGACTTAGATTGACTTAGACTACTTAACAAATTAAATCATTAATCTAAGTGAATTGATCATTTCTTTATTATTTTTTACATTTTAAAAAATTAATTTTTCAAACGCTTGTTGTCTTATGAAAGTATGCCATTTTGTCTGACTTGAAACGACACGTACTACTTAGAATTAAAGGACCGATCGAAAGTACCATATCAAAGAATTTTCTTGTTCCCTGAAGATGTCTTTTTTCCTGGAGATGCTTTTTTTCTTTAGATTGAATCAAATTCGGAGTTTCGTTCCTCAATAAAGTAACGTCTGACTAAAAATGTCTTATAATACTTAACAAATCAAATCACTGATCTACAAGAATTTTTTATTTATTCAATATTCATCTACTATTGAGTTTTTTTCTGATAACTTGATCAAACCTTTGTTGTCTTATGAAAATATGCCCTTATGTCTGACGTTTAAACGACTTTTAATACTTATAATTAAATGACTAAAAAAATGTACCGAATTAAGATTTCTTCCTGTTCCCTGAAAATGTTTTTTCTTTAAATTTATTCAAATCCTGAATTACGTTCCGCCAGAAAGTAATGTCTAATTTTAACCCTTCTATCAACACCTGGCTACGCGGGTGCTCACCTGCGACTTTTTCTTCAAAATTTTCTATGTTCCCGTGAAAATATTTGGAAATCCGTCCGGATCATCGCGATTTGACTTTTTGACTATCAAAAAATGCTTGTGACATAATTTTGCGAGTTCTAGGTATAAAAAAATGTTTGCGTCAATGTGCACAACTCGTTCACAACACCCAGGGTAGCCGGGAACCCATCTATAGAAATTTATTAATTGAATAATATAAAAATGAGTATAATATCAGATATTACTTAATAAATAAATACAACTTTTTCCCCCTATAAACAGTATTAATTATTTATTTGTATGCATTCTATACACTTCGGTGTCATAACAGCTGCAGCATGATTTAGCAGAAAAAAATAATTTTTTCCCGATAAAAAACACTAAATTTTTTAATTTGTTTATAATATGGTTATTAACAATACAAATATTTAACATTTATATTTTTCTGCAGCTATTTATTATAATTTAGAATTGTTTTGAGAGTTTTTTGATGATAAAAACAATACCTTGAAAAAAACAAAAATACAATTTGTTTATTAGAATATTGATAATAATTGTAATTGTCAACTAATAGTTATTTTCCATTCTAAATACTGCTCTTACGAGATATTTAGGCATTTTTAATCAAGATAAAGCTTTTTGTTGCGTTTGAGCATCGTATGAAAATAATTGTTTATATAAATTGTTTATAATAATTAGCTTAAATCTTGAACTAGATATTTATGTTCCGGAAGAGTATCTGCAATAATTCTGATAGATAGCGACTTCTCTTAAGTCTTAACCTCGGAGAAAAAAAATTATATTCGTAAAATGTCCAATTTTGACGTTCTATTTGTTAAAGCAATAAATTCGACAGAGTGAAATTAAAAAATCGAGCTTGAAGTCGTTCTGCAGGAATTATTTCTGAACATTTTAAACAAAAAACATCGAAATCGCTCAAGAATTGTAGGGTGTAGTAGATTATGAACAGCAAATTCCCAATTCCTCCCACTGTACGATCGAACGGCTACCCGTGCGCTTCCTTTCAATATTTCTTTCCAGTGAAGTGGAATGTCTAAATCTCGACAAAACGACTTCTGGCTTTTCCTTAGGATTGCAGCTAACAAAAAATTCACGAAAAATTGAATTCCGCCTAATACAAAGCAATTATTCAAAAAATTCTGCAGGTGGGCACCCGAGGAACCTCGATGTCGATAAATCCGGGTATTGACAGAAGTGTTAAATGACTTATCCTACTTTAAAAATTGAAACATTGATCCAAGTGAATTGCTCATTTGTTCAGTATTAACCTATACGTTTTTTCTTTGACTATCAATTCTTCTAATTATCAAATGTTTGTTGGCTTATGAAAATAGGCCCTTATGCCTGACTCAAACTGACTTATACTACTTAACAAATGAAATCATTGATCTAAGCGATTTGTTCATTTCTTCACTATTAGTTTTCTTTATTAATTTATTAAATGTTTGTTGACTTATGAAAACATGCCATTATGTTTGACTTGAAACGAGTCACTCTCTAAATCTGAATCAGTAAAAATTTTCACTGATTTCATTCAGTGGCCCATTTCTAGTTAATTCATCAGTGAATTTTGACTGTGTTTCAGACAGTTTCACTGAAATTCAGTCAAAATTCACTGATGAATGAGCCATATCTAGTTAATTCATCAGTGAATTTTGACTGTATTTTAGACAGTTTCACTGAAATTCAGTCAAAATTCACTGATGAATTAGCTAGAAATGGGTCACTGAATAAAATCGGTGAAAATTTTGACCGATTTAGATTTAGGGAGCATACTACTTATTAAAGGACCAATCGATAGTACCCAATCACGGAATTTTCTTGTTCCCTAAAGATATTTTTTCCCTCAAGATGTTTTTATCTTCAGATTAATTCAAATTCTGAGTTTAGCTCCTCAATAAAATAATGTCTGACTTAAACTGACTTACTCTCTAAATCGGAATCAGTGAGAAGTGGGTCACTGAAATAAATAAGTAGGGATTTTGACTGATGTTCTCAGTGATTACCAAGATTTGACTTAGAACATCAGTGAAATTTCACTGATTGTCAGTGAAATTCCACTGATTGTTACTGAAAATCCCTAATGTTTTGATTCAGTGACCCACTTCTCACTGATTCAGTTCTAGAGAGTATATTACTTAACAAATTAAACCATTGATCTGAATAAATTGTTTATTTATTTAATATTTATCTTATACTGAGTTTTTTCTGATTACTTGATCAAAACTTTGTTCTCTTATGAAAATATGTCCTTATGTCTGAATTTAAACGACTTTTACTACTTTCATTAAATGAATAAAGAAAAGAATCCAATTAAAGTCTTTTCTTGTTCCCTGAAGATGTTTTTTTTTGGATTTATTCAAATCCTGAGTTGCGTTCCTCAAGAAAGTAACGCCTGACTTAAAATAACTTGTACTACTTTAAAAAATTCAACCATTAATCTAAGTGAATTGTTCATTTATTTAATATTAACCTTTACGTTCTTTTCTGTTTATCAATTCTTCTGATAATCAAACGTTTGTTGACTTATGCAAATGTCCATTATGTCTGACTTGAACCAACTCGTATCACTTATAATTTAAAAACCGAACGAAAATACCTAATCAAAGAATTTTCTTGTTCCTTGAAGTATGTTTTTTTCTTTAGATTACTTTAAATCCTGAATTTCGTTCCTCAATAAAGTAATGTCTGACTAAAAATGACAGATTGCTTAACAAATTTATTCTTTGATCTAAGTGAATCGTTCTTTTATATTATATTCAATATTTATCTATTTTTTTCTGATTATTTTATAAAACCTATTGACTTATGAAAATAGATCCTTATTTCTGATTACAACAACACTGCATAATTTTAAATGTGGAAGAAAAAGAGTCTTAAAAACATTGAAAATTTGACAAAATTATTGACACTAACGCTTTTAAATTTATTTATAAACTTGAATTTATGAATTATTTATTTATTTATTTATACCGTAAATTCTTTTAATTTCGATAATTTACTGGATAAAATTTTTTCCTTCATAAGGCATAAAAGCTGTCGAAATTATGCATCAAATTTCGAAAAACAAATGGCAGATGAAAAACTTATGAGCAGTAGTGTAGAAATAAAATTTGGTGTCCCAAAGACTGTACAAAAGCAGAAAATAATCAATATCAGTAATTGGACTTTTCCACTTTAAATGTAACGCCCCAATTGTTTTTTCTTAAACGGCCTATTATTTTCTTCGAATATTCATACAGAAAATATCACTTTTGTTGGTGATTATCTTGAACCGTAGGAAAATTACATATAAAGTGTTGCCATCCATGCTAGATCATTTTGTTTTAAAGAATTTTTAAATCAAAGTGCGACTCAAAATGAACTTTTCCATATCAAAATAATTTTTCTCATTATCTGGATGTAATAGTAAATATTAACTCTAGTTGTAACAACAAAAATAGTTTTTATAATCTTAGCGTCATTATGCATTTTCCGAATTAAAATGTTTTCGTGTCAAAGAAATAGTTTGTTGAAATCTAAAATTAGTTGTATTATTCATTTATGTAAATATTTTCCCTGTAAAATATCTCGGTAATAAATTATCTGAACCTTTGCATATTTCATAAAATTTGCAAATAGTTTTGTGATAAATATTTGGATAGTTATTTTTTCCACTTTATTCAACTGCAAAGGAAGTCATGTATCGTATAATTATTATCAATTATTGGATTTGTAATTATCAAGTTATTTTTCTTCTTGCATGTTATATACAGAAAATATTTTGAGCCTGACGACCAATTTTCGGATTAAAAGCAGGGACATCGAAATAGCAAAAAGTCTCAGGCCAATTCGTAAATGTCAGTTTCTCTCGCGTGCGAAACGTTTTTGCATGCGGAAATGGGGATCGTAACGGAAGTCGCGGATAAGGACGAACGACCCCTCATTGTTCCATTACCGATGGCGTTAGAAATCGCTAAGACTCCTTGTACGAAACGGAGAAGGATCAGTTATCTTGAAGCTTTTGCTATGGCGTTACCTATTTGTCTTTTTACATAACTAGAACCTTTCTCTCAAATCCTACAATTGAAGAAAATATATGTTAAGCCTTATCAAAATATTAAGAAATATTACATTGATTTGTTTGAACATTTAAAGTGATCCGGTTGATCATTTAATTATATCTGCAGCAAAAATACGAGTTTTCATGCTGAAAGTTTTCCAATAAAAAAAACGTTATGGAACAAAACGTGCCAGACATTTGCACAATATTTCACACAGCGCAGACAACTAAAACGTTCCTTTGATAGTTTCTTTATTACACTATTATGCCCCAAAGTTTTTCTACTTGGACCTTTTTTATAGGGTTCACTTTCCAGTTTCTCGAAGAACGAAAACTCATGAATGAAAAGATACCTGATTTCCCCCGAGACCAATGGATCCTTAACATCTACACAGCATCTCTGCACGCATCAAATGATCGCCATTCGACAGAAATCAATCGTTAGATTGCCTACTTCTTGAATTTCTTCCATTTTCAACTTTGAACGACCCTACAAATACAAGTGTCGCTCTTTCACCCCAATTCTTTTCCTATCTTCACAATGATTCTGCTCTATTTCCTGATGGGAGTTTTTCGACCGCGAGGGTAAGTCACGTGTCTATGGGACCCATCCCATTATCTCGCTGAAGATTTTTATCGTTTTTCCTCGACGAACAAGTGTCCAAAACACTCCTCGCATTCATTTTAAATTTATATTTCAGGAGCTCGACATAGGCTCTCGAATTACTAATATTGTTTACTTGATAAATTCAGAGATAATAAATATTTAACAAAATAATTAAAAGATCTGTTCCAATTTGTAAAATGTTTCCGAATTGTTTCACCTTGCTAAAAAATGCCTGCATCCAAGCAAAATTGAGATTTAAAAAAAAATTCCATCAAGAAAGTTTTTCGTTTTCGTGCAAAATAAAAAGGAATTTTATTTCAACATGAAAGTAATTTTTCCCTTGAGGTGGGTAAAAGTTTTACCGGTAAAACGATTGACTTAAAAAGGAGGACTATTTAGTTTATGAAAAGTTTTTACTATGAAAATCTATTTGGTAAGCACACTTAATTGAATTATTTACTATTATTAGGCAATGTGTGTTAAATTATAATTCACAGCGGATAAGAAATAAATAATTTATGGCAAGTAAGTAATAGTTAAGTACGGTAAGTAATAAATAAATAATTTATCTTGCAGATCAATTTCCAAGCCCGATAAGGTAATATAAATACATATAAATACAAATCAAGGTAATATAAAAACTTGAAATAGTTTTAAACAATTGTAAGCAGAAACTCGTCTCTTTTCACATTCCACTTTAGTAATTCTGTCTGCAAATACACCTTGTTTCCCCAGAAGTGGAAGGTATAAATTGGAGGGCTTAGGACAGTGCCAGATTCCTGAGCACACAAAACCGTCTTTCGCTGTTAGCGTAGATGGCAGCGGCGTTTGGGAGGCCTCTGTCGTCAACGTGAAGCAGCAAATCGATCGATTCTAATGGAAAAGGGTTTGCGAGTTTGCGACGTCACCATGTATACACGAGCTAAGTTCTACGATCATCATAGTAAAAAAAATACTTTAAATTGTTACACCTTAAAATGCTTAAATGCTTAAATCAAAATAAATTTTACTGAATTCTATCCAAACCATTTTAAGCTGTAACAATTTTAAGTATTTTTTCTTATTGTGATTAAACCTAGGTCAACGTTTCTAAAATGGAAAACTAAAGACGAAAACTGAAGCCTAAATAATTCAATTAAAATAAATTTTATGTTGATAAACAGAGCTGGGTATAAAGTACTTTAAAATACATTACTAAGAATACAAGTATTTCGCTATAAAGCTGTTGAATTACATTACAGGGAAAATACATTTACAATTAGCCAACGTATTTCAAATAATATACAAACTACATTTAAGAATTTTTGTATTTTATTTGAAATACATTTGGGAATTGTGTATTTTTTCTGACATACTTTCTTGAATTTTAGATCCATTATATCCTAAATTAATTATTTAAAATTAATATTAAACCTATGGACAGAGGTCCGAGTGGGGAATTTACTGTTTACAGTAGTCAACAGCGTGTAATTCTTAATGGATTTAGAAGCTTTTTTTAGACATGATTTTTGAATTCCTAAGGAAATTGTCGAATATTTTTATTTATTTATGTGTGCAGTAATATATCAACAAATAAATTGACAAAATTGGCCATTTCAATATGATTTTCAATATGAAACAATATGATTTTTTATTTCTGAAGGAATAACTTAAATACGCCTTCTGTTGATCAGAATTAATGAAGATAGGCTTAATGAACATAAAAATTGTATATAAAGTTTTATGTAATTGTTATAAACAATTTATTTGAACAAATACTTTAATGAAGCAGTTTGTCGTCGAAGGAAATTATTTTTTACTAAAATCGTTTTGATCTATTATTAGAATGGCAGTCAATAACGAAAAATGGTCATAAATTGAAAATTTGTAAACAGTTTACAGTACCGGCACTCAGAAAAAATTTGTTTGAATTAAACAAAAAATTTGTTTGATATCATATTATTGAAAGAAACAAATGTTTTGTTTAGCAAAATATTTATTTCATTTTAATGAACGAAAAATATTTATTATATATTAATTGAAACAAATAAAATTTTTTGGTGCAATTTGTTCCAATTAAATAAAGGAGTTGCTTAAATTAAATCCATTTGCGTTTATACAAATATATCACAAAATTGAAATTTTTTAAAAATTATTTATAAAATTGTATAAAGTTTAAAAAACAAAATCTTTACTTCATTTAAAACAAAAAATGTTTAAAGCAAACAAGAACTTTATTTAATTTAAACAAAAGATTTATTCAAAAAAATGTATTTATTTATTTAATTTAAACAAAAGATTTATTCATAAAAATTTTTTCAAATAAAATAAGTAAGGAGAAATAAAGAATTCGTCTGAATCAAACAAACATTTGTTTGATCCCATATCAACGTTCTAATTTGTTGGACTCAAACAAATTTTGTTTAAATCAAACAAATATTTTTCTGAGTGGGCCAGGAATATGGGGACACGAAAGCTATCAAAATTCCGCGTAAAATAAGTCCAAAGTGAAGTGATTTTATTCATTCTGTAAGAATTTATACAAAAATAGTGCATTTTTCGATTTATCTTTAAAATGAGCTGCAGCACATTAAAAAATGTTAATTATTTCATAAGGTATTGTAAGTTTTCGTAAAAGTCGAAAAATTCAATTATTTGCATTAGTTTCTTTCAAAATGAACTAAGTCACTTGACTATCGGCTTATTTTACGCTGAATTTTATCTCGTAGATTATAAAAATTATGAGAACTTATGCATTTCACAAAAAGCAGATGTCCTCATATTCCTGACTGGTACTGTATAAAGTGATAAAAATTTTTAATCCATTAAAATACATAGGTAGACCAATGGACATAGCAGAGAAGTTAATATTGAGATAATAGCATTTGATCTTTTATGAAAAAACCCGATTTCTCAATTGTTTAAACAATTTGTTTAAATATGTGAGTTACGGAAAAACTGCTAGCACCATTCAATTTTACTCCACCAGATTTGTTGTGCAGTATAAATAAACAATTATATATTACGGTACCCGCTTCAGTGTTTATTTGTTGTACATAATAAATTGTTTAAACATTTGAAAAATCAGATTTTGTTCATGAGCAATTATCTTTAGATCGAATGCTATCATCTTAATATTAACTTCTCTGCTATGTAAATTGGTTTGCCCATGAGACTTAGTAGATTAAAAATTGTTTATAACTTTATAAATTGTTTCCAAATTTTCAATTTATGACTATTTGTCTTTATTATTATCATTCTAATAATAAATTAAAACGATATTAGTGCAAAATAATTTTTTTCTGCAGCAAACTGATACAGTGATGTATTTATTCAAATAAATTGTTTATGACTATTAAATAAAGTGTTGTATACAATTTTTATGTTCTTTAAGTCTATCTTCATTAATTGTGATCAACAGAAAGCTTGTTTAAGTAATTTGTTCAGAGACAAAAAATCATATTGTTTAAATGGCCAATTTTATTAATTTATTTGTTTATATTTGTATTAGTACATATATAGATAAATTAAAATATTGGCTGTAGACTACTATGAACAGTAAATTCCTCATTTGGACCAGTGTGCTATGCAGTGGAGCTTAACAGAGCCTTGAATTCTTTGGAATTAATCATGAATTCTTTGAAATTCATTATGAATTCTTTGGAATTCAACATGAGTTCTTTGGAATTCAACATAAATTCTTTGGAATTCATAATGATCTCTTCGAAATTAACCATGAATTCATTGGAATTCTTTGGAATTTGTTTCTGAATTCTTTTAAATTCTTCGGAATTCACCTTGAATTCTTTGGAATTCATATGGAACTCTTCGGAATTGACCTCGAATTCTTTGGAATTCATATTGAACTCTTTGGAATCCACATTGAATTCATTGGAATTCTTTGGATTTTAATTATGCATTCTTTAGGATTTTTCGGAATGCACCTAAAATTCTTTAGAATTCGCAATGAACTCTTTGGAATTCTCCATGCATTCCGCATGAGTTCTTCGCATTTTTTGGAGTTCACTGTGAATTATGAATTCATGATGAATTTCAAATAATTTCAAAGAATCCAAGGTGAATTCCGAAGAATCCTGAAGGACGCATAATTAATATTCAAAGAATTCCAGTTAGTTCATGGTGAATTTCGAAGAGTTCATTGTGAATTCCAAAGAATTCATGATGAATTAACAACTCAAGGCTCAGTGAAGCTCCAGTGCATGGACTGACAGCTTCTTAGCTATAGTGCGCGTAGATTCAATATTAATTTTTTCTAATTAAATTAGGATGTATTTCAAAGAAAGTACTTAAATGTAGTTTACATTTTATTTGAAATACATTGGCTAAATTGTATTTTTTGCCTGCAATGAATTTCAACTACAAACTACATTGCATGTATTTTGTATTTCAAATACTTGAAATACTGCCCAGCTCTGATTGATGAATAACAATTAGAGCAAAGAAGCTGCAAGTAAAGTGAGTTATGTTTGTATTTATCTATTCTCCCTTCCAAATGATATTTAAATGATAATCAAATGATATTTTTATATAAGTAACAATTTAACCTTTAAATGTCAATCACTCTAGACTGTTTACTTATAATTTTGCTGCCACTTCAGTTCAAGCAATAAAATATGCATCAATCTTTAATTTAGAAATAACACTTGTCAAATTAAAGTGCATTTCCGTTGCTTTTAACCTGACTTTCTTTTAGTTAATTAGAATAATTTAAATTGCAATTTTGCTTCATGGTAATAATTTTCTGACCAATATCTAGTTGTTATAATTGACTGCTATAAATAAAATGCAGATATATATTTCTGGATTGTCCTGTATGTGGACACTGCATAGCAGTTTTAAAAGGTGCAATATAATTTCCATGCATATTTAAAATACATGCGGAGAGATTGTTTCATGTGTGTACGCTTTTCTAAATTAGACTACCATTGAATTCTGCAACATGAAGCGCATAGTAGGAACGATGAAGCACATTCGTATGTTTGCCGCAATGAATTTCCCAGCACCAGCCAGTACAAAATGTTTCCTAGATCGCAGATCCTCTGCGAAGAAGTAAACTTTGAGCTCTTCACCTCATCCTTCATATTTGCATAATTTTAATTAGCCTGTGCCACTTTCATAAATATGGAAAATTTTTTCAGAACGTTTAAAAAATGCTTTCTTTCATACGTGTACTTTTTATAAATATTCTTGAAATTCCAAAAGAACTTTAATTTTTGCTTTTTCCTTAAAGGCATAAGCATAAATTTACATAAAGCTAAATGTCCCGTAAATCTTACCCGGTTTCAATGATCGTCAAATTGTCATGTAACATGAAGAAATAATCATAAAAGATCTTTAAAGAAATATTTCCGTGAAGAAACTTACAAAAAATAAAAAATGGTAAAGCCATTTCGATTTGTAGAAAAGACGAAAAAAAACAAATTTCTCAAAATCCCCAGCTTTTTTTCTCTGAAATTTTGAAAAAAAAGACACCAATATAATTTACTTACAATAAATTTCCCATTTGGCATTTTTTTTGTTTTTTGGGAGAAAAAATAATTTTATATTTTTGCTTCAAAACCTAGCCATTTTGGAAATTTTTGAGTTTTTAAGGAATTTCTTGTTTCAGTTTATCAAGTTTCTTAAACTCTTTCGAAAACGATGAGAGAAACAAATAAATAATAGAAACTGGTAAAATTATTTCGGACTTTGAAAAAATAAAACATGCGATCTTCTTCAGAAGAAGAAAAAATAAAAACTGATAAAGCTATTTCAATTTTCAGATGAATTGAGTGATAATATGTCTACCTACCTTAAATTTTAAATCTGGATTGTACTTATATTTCAAGAAACAAAAAATTCTATTTTGCTTATTTTTCTCGCATTTATTTTATTCTAGAAAAGAATAATTTTTTTCGGTTAAAATACAAATACAATCCAATTTATTGCCACCCAACACCCCTGAAAATCGAAAAAACTTTACCAGTTTTTATTCTTTCTTTGTTTGCAGAAAATCTCGTGTTTTATTTTTTTTTTAATACAAAGTAGCTTTTCCGGTTTTTATTATTTCTTTGTTTCGCTCATCGGTTTCGAAGAAGTGTAAAAAACTTAATAAGCTGAATCAAAAAAATCTTAAAATCTCGGAAATTTCCAAAATGGCAAGGTTTTGAAGAAAAAATATAAAATATTTTTTTTCTCCCGAAAAAAATACCAAATGGGAAATTTATAGTAAATAGACTACATTGATACCCATTATGGTTCAAAATTTCAGGGCGAAAAAAGGTGGGAATTTCGAGAAACATTTTTTTTCGTTTTATACAAAAGTCGAAATAGCTTTACCACTTTTTACGATTTTTAAATTTTCTTCATGGGTTTCGAAAGAGTGAGGAAAATTTAAAAAACTGGAATAAGAAAAACTTAAGATCTCAAAAATTGCAAAAATGACAAGGTTTTTAAAGTAAAATTTGAAAAAAACAAATTTTTCACTCAAAATTTAAAAATATTCGTCAAAATTGTAAATATGTCGCTATGTTAATTTAAAAAAATACGTGTCTCCTTGTTTTTAACGTACAAAAACATATTTCATCGGCAAGCCAATTCTGAACAGGTCATATCCGCCGGGTTGCATGATTTGAAATGGATTCGGTCTTGAGTCATTTTTCAAATGTTTAAACACAATAATAATAATTCACTTGTAGGTTTTCACAGGAGATTGTATAGCAGTACTAAGAGGAAAAATTTTTTTGAAGTGATTTTCCAATTAAGAGTACAATGCGAGGATCGAGGCGTAATGAATAAATCTGGATAGGTTTAATTATTATTATTTGTTTGAACAATTAAAAGAATCATTTTTACGAGAATTTTTTCTCTTAGCACTGCTAAACCATCTCATTAAAATTAGAAAATACTAACTTTTCATTAGTCACTAGAAAAATTGTTTAAACCATTAGGGTTCAATTTTTGAAAGAAGTAGATAGGGGAGACCGCTCTAATACAGCAGGTAGTGTAAATTTCTAAGGCATATAAATATTGCAATTGAAATAAGTAATTGAAGTATTTTGCACTTTTGTGAAGCTTATATATTCAATTAACTATATATCTATACAAAAGAAAGTTAATGAATTCATTACTTAGCTGTTTTGAGCAATTTTATGAGACGTTGCAGTAATACGAATTTTTTATTGTTTTCCAAAAATAGGCAATCGTCTATAATATAAAAGATATAGATAAAATAAGACTTATTAATAAAAAATTATAAATTCTGACGTATATATTTTTAAGTTTGTTTAGTTTTATGAGGACGAACTGTCTGAAACTATCATTTTTTCACTAAATAACACCTTACTTAAATTTGTTGATATTTTCAGTCGGCGGACAATACATGAGGTTGGAAGTACTTGTAATCTTTAAGAAACCTAACCCAAACTTAGCAATGGAAAGGAATACACAGAATTAACCTTTAGATAATCAAAAAAATTATGACAAAGGTTATAATTTTTTAATTTCTTATTTTTCACCAGAAATACTATTATTTTTTATACATATACAATTTTTATTCTATACATTTGACTATTATTATTAAACGTTTAGGTACTTACTCTATATTTATTAACTAAAACTGATAACCCACGAAAAGTTAAAATCAAACCTTCAACACTTCGGTGTCTTTCGTCTACATTCGGTAAACATCGAGTTTCTTCATTGCTGCCAATCCCGGGAAGAAAATTCTACGATTACCTAATGTTTATTACCTACTGTTAGATTTTGTAACATCAAATCAGAAGTGCTCAAAAATTCACTTATGAAGTAAAATAAAGGTTTGCGTCGAAGTATATTGTTCCTAAAACTTCTAGTTTTGTTATGAATACAAAAAACATATCCCGACAAAATTTTATTTAAGTGAAAACTATGAATATAAAAAAGTCAAAATTTTTTTCAACCCTCAGAAAATCAGTTTTTTCACCCTTACACATGAATTATTAATAGTAAATAAACAGAACTTCGCCTGGTAATGTCTAATCATTGTCGAAATCTTATGATGACAAACTTGATTAACATTCTTGGTCCGTTTTCCGATTATTTAAAATTACCGACTGTAAAATATTACCTACTGTAGAACAGTCTCCCCTGCTCTATAAGAATAAATAATCGAAATAGTGAAAGAAATTGGCAAAAAATAGAATTTTCCAGCTTTTTCTCGTGAAAACCTATAAACTGTTAATGACTGATTGTTTAAACAATTTGAAAAATGACTTTAAAATGAAGTCTTATTATGAGCAGTGATTACATATTTCAATACTTCTAGAAAATAATGAACGCACAGAAAAATGTTTGGTTTTTCTAACCAGAATTCTGATTAGTCTCTACTTAACATTTTTTTCTGGTTATTTTAGCTAGAATTATGTTTGGAATTACCAAAATTATTGATAATTTGCAAAAATAACCAGAAAATCTGTTTTGAATAACTAGAATTATGATTAAGACAACCGGAGAATAAGCTAACTAGAATCCGGACATTTTTCATGATTTACTGGGGAAAAGAATTGTTGAAACAACAAAGATTGTTAAATAAATAAATTAAAACATGTAACCTACCAAATAACAATAATTTATGCAAAAAACTAATTCGAAGAAAGTAGTCATAAACGTCAATATTACGCAAAACTGTCATTTAACATTTATTGGGTAATTTTTGGTGTACCATAGAAAGACCATGGGGGGTCCAAATTCAAATTCAATTATTCATTCGTCTCCTTGAAGAATTCTAAAGAAATGATTAAATGTTGAGCATATGTTGATTATACATCTTAGCCTCTAAAATGAGATATTGTCCGATTTGGCTCAAATTTTTGGGGAAAAATTTTTTTTTGGGTATCAAAAAGATGGGCGATCGTTACCTTCCAATTAAAGAAAAATTTCATCAATTGTAAGTCAGAGCCACCCTATTATTCACTGAATATTATTGAGCAATTTTTGAAAAACTGAAAGAGTTGTGTACCCAGAACGAAATAAAATTCAAACGCCAGCTGTACTCGAAATGATCTAATTCAAAGCAGAAAGTCTATCGGACAAAAAATTCATTAACGCCATTGCCTCGCTGGCGAAACATAGTGCAATACGTTTGCCGCATTGTTGTAGCATGTTGTAATCGTGTTAATGATTTCCAGCACATCTGCGCTAATGATCGTCGTCCGTGGCAGTGGTTTCGAGCGAGTTTGTATAATTTAGGAAATTTGTAGGTGATGGTTTGCATTTTCTCGTGCATGTATGAGAAAAATTGTTTTTTTAGACTTTATCGGTTTATTAAGATTTATCTCCCCATTGTACTCATGGTTATTGGTACAATTTGGTGGAATGTTTCCGTCCCTATTAAAAAAAGAAAAAAAGATTAATATTATTTGCTGTAAAAAATTTTTTGAAGTTAATTCCTCTTTCTGTATAATGGAAAATTTAGAGTTGATAAAAATTCAATTGACCAACTAGTTATGGGCAAGCTGAGTTCAATTGAGGGCAGATTTTTTGTGGAGAACAAAACCTTTACGTTCCATCCGATCTGTTCACAATTAATTGCATCCTTGCGCTGAAGCAAAGTCAATAAAATCTTGGTTCTGAACAGGAAATCTATTGGCATTTTGTCCTCTCTCCTTCTCTTCGCTTCAGTAAAGCCTAGAACTGAACGTCAGAGGGAAGGAGTAAAAAAGAAGGAAAAAGAGAAAACGAACGCTTGATGGGTCGAAGCGTGAATGAATTCCGGGCACACGATATAAAACGTTAAAAGATCTTTCGTTTTCGAATAGAAAATATGAAAAATATTTTACGTCAAATCAATGCAATGCAACAGTGACCACAGATAGTCGGGTTAAGGACCTCAAAGAACTTAAAGATAATTACTTTCTTCGAAGGCAATGACTCTCATAAAAAAGAAACTCGTAAAAAAAACTACCCATTAATACACTGGTAATTAAATGAAGAAAGATTTACCGACGACTAATAGAGTATTATTGTTAGAGGTTCATGTGAATTGCAAATATATGTTTTAAAATCCTGCTCATTCTTTTTTCATAATAAACACTTATAAAAAAGTTCTCACATGAAGACAAGCTTAAATAGTAGTTGATAATAATTGATGATTCATTCTCTGAAATAACCCTAGCGGAACGCCTGAACGCAAGAGTTTCGCTACAGCGAAACCATAAAGTAACCCTAAAGTAACCTTAAAGTAATCTCGCATTATAATTAATGAAAGGAACAAAATAAATATCTAAATTGTTGCAATTATCGTTGTACGTTAAAATGGACTTTCTAAGGTAATACCGTAATTGCAATAGGTTTATTTTGCAGCGACAGAAAATTAAAAAAACATCTTGAAGTCTGATAAAGGCGGCTTCAATTGGATCCCGGTACATCATTAGTAGCATTTTGCGAGCGAAGTTTAAAAATAAAATTAAAAATTGGAAAATGCAAATTTTTCAAATAAATATATTAAGCAATAAAATAAATGTAATACAAGATGCTAATCTATCAAAGTTGCATGAATATTGTAAAAATTTCGTCGAAAATTCTGTGAATTATAATAATTTACGTTTTAAAGAATGAAACTTTATCGACTGCGATAATGCATCAGCAACTTTTTTCATTAATCGAATAAAGTTAATCTTATTACTCCTTCGCAAAGAACTGTTGATAAAATAATGAAAAGCATTTAAATGTTTATGATATTATATTTTTTAAAATTTAAAATTAAAAAAAATAAAATAATAAAATGATAATGATAAAAAAATAATGAAATAAAATTTAATTATTATAAAACTAAACATTCAAATTTATAATGAAGGCGTTACACAATAAGAACAAATTTTTATATAAAATTGTTTATTTAGTAAGAAAATGATAATTTATGGCAATTTCTTAAGCAGAAAATTGGGGAAAATAAGAAGAATTAATTGTCACATTTAATCACAATTTTATTGTGCACACAATTGCACATTTTTACAAAAAGAACACAAGATGAATAAAGAACTAATAACAACAAGTAATATTATTCAGAGATTGTGTCCTCGCCGAAACAATTGAACACAATTTTTTGATTTTCAAATGTGCATTTTTGAAAAATCGGTATTATAGAAGTGTTTACAAACCCAAGCATTTTTTTCTCGAAATGTATTGATCGGAACAAAAAACGTTAACTGATGAGATATTTCTTATCCTTACTGAGTACAATTCAGCGCAAATTTCCAATTTTTAAAGTTCGCATTTTTAAAAAATCGGTACCAAGAAAACTGTTTCCAACTAAAAAATATTTGGTGCTTCTGCATTTTCGTTTCTTTCTTCGGAACTTATAATTCGTTTCTTTGTGTAGATTATAATTCTCCAAAAGAAAAATTGTATTTTACACTTAAGAAAACTACTGGAGATGGAATTTGAAAAACACGAATTCTGAATTTCGGACAGTTGCGATGAGCTGTACTTGAGTTACTTAAATTAAAAAATATTGCTGGGACATGAAAATTTAATTCGTAAATGATAATAGAATTTTTGTCTAATTCAAGTTATTTTATGTATTATTTCAAAATAACAGCATTTTTGGATGCATTGAATACGCCATTTTCGCAGTACATCCTAACATTCACATATCATTTTTGCAAAGGGAAGTAACTATTAGCACTTACAAATAGTTAAATTTGACACTGCGTACGTTAACTAACATTATAAGTGTATATCAAATTTTTTTTAAAACTTATGTCCGAGGGTTGAGCTTCAGTGTAAGCCGTCAAGGGACGCTCAGGGGGAGGGAGACAGAAGCAGTCAAGCGTGAAGAACCGTGAAGCCGGTACAAGAACGAGTGGCATAGTTACGTGAGATGAGTGTATTTTGAAAGAATACATAAAATAACTTGAATTAGACCAAAGTTGTATTTTTATTTACAAATTAAATTTTCATGTACCAGCAATATTTTTTAATTTTAATAACTCAAGTACAGCTCAACGCAACTACCCAAAATTCAAACTTCGTGTTTTTCAAATTCCATCTCCAATAGTTTTCTTAAGTGTAAAATACAATTTTTCTTTCGAAGAATTATAATCTGCATGAAGAAACGAATTATAAGTTTCGAAGAAAAAAACGAAAATGCAGAAGCACTAAATATTCTTCAGTTAGAAACACTTTTTTTTTGGTACCGATTTTTTAAAAATGCGAACTTTGAAAATTAGAAACCTACGCTGAATTTTACTCGGTAAGGATAAGAAATATCCCATTTGGGTTTGCAAACGCATCTTTGATACTGATTTTTTAGAAGTGAACATTTTGAAAATCAAAAAATTCTGTTCAATTGTTTCGGCGACGCCACAATCTCTGAATAATATTACTTTTTATTATTAGTTCTTTATTCATCTTGTGTTCTTTTTGTAAAAATGTGTAATTGTGTATACAATAAAATTGTTAATAAACGTGACAATTAATTCTTGTTATTTTCCCCAATTTTCTGCTTAAGAAAGTATCATAAATTATCATTTTCTTATTGAATAAACAATTTTATATAAACCCTTGTTATTATTGTTTAACGTCACCATTATAAATTTGCATATTTAGTTTCATAATAATTCAGTTTTATATAAAGTGTAATCCCTTTATATAAAATTGAAATTTAAAAAAAATATAATATAAACCTTTGGATGCTTCTCATAATTTTATCACAAATTCTTTGTGAAGGAGTAATAAGATTAACTTTATTTGATTAATGAAAAAAGTTGCTAGTGTATTATCGCAGTCGATAAAGTTTCATTCTTTAAAACGTAAATTGTTATAATTCAAAGAATTTTCGACTAAATTTTTACAAGGTTCATACAACTTTGATAGATTAGCATCTTCTATTACATTAATTTTATTTTTTAAGACATCTATTTGGCACATTTACATTTTCCAATTTTTAATTTTATTGGTAAACTTCGCACGCTAATAAATGCTACTAGCGATGTACTGGGATGCAATTGAAGCCGCCTTTATCAGACTTTAAGATGTTTTTTTAAATTTCTCACCCTGAAAAATAAACCTATTGCATTTATGGCATTACCTTCTATCGTCAATTTTAACGTACAATTATAATTGCAACAATTTAGATATTTATTTTGTTGCTTTTATTAATTATAATGCGAGATTACTTCAATGTAACTTAATGGTTACGCTGTAGCGTAACCCTTGCGTTCAGGCGGTCCGCTAGGGAAGCTGTAACTGTTTCTGAAAGTTTCAATTTCTTTATAACTTCAGATTCAAATTTAATAGAATATAAAATATCATGTCTCACGAGGTTGGCTACCGCTGGAAACGAATTAGCTCGGTCTCCATTATTTAAATTCAGTGGATATAAAGGAAGGATCAGGGTTAACTCGCACTCCAAGATATTGGCTGCCGAAGTCTGCTCGCCTGGGTTTCACCTTCGCTTCTTTTTTCAAAAGGAAGCATAGGTAGGAAAATCTCTCTGGTGAAATTTCCTCAGCTCTGCTGTAAAAGAGAGCAGCTCATATCGCGCATAAGTACTCGAACCCTATTACCAATTTCATGTGCTGTGCCAGATTTATATTTACGACTGGGACACAAAATAATAGAAGTAATGTCGCATCGTCTTTTTATCGCGTCGAGGTTTTGTTTTAGCAAATATTAAGTACAGTCTCTCACGCTACTAAATACATATAAAAAAATGTCTGGTCTTGTTCAGTGCACATTAAATAAATATAGGGGAGAGTGACCCGAACTGGATGGGTTCCCGACCTGAAGAATACGTCAAAGTGACTAAATATTTGAATTAAACGAACTAGAGTAATTTTTTATAAGTAAAATTATCAAAAAGGGATTGTGTCATAATAAAGTTTACCACTTATTTGCCGTTTTTAAATCGAGAAATTAAAAAATGTGTTTTCGACATGAAGGCGTAACTTTTACCCTCTGATAATTTCGTCATTTTTACTGCCGTAGGATTTTTTTATAACTATTTCTTTTGTTATTTGTATTAACGGAAAACTTTGCTTTAAAACTTTCCACAGGAAAAGACTTTTAATTATCACAAATAACGTAATTGAGATATTTTTATTCGCAATGTCATTTTCCCCGATTTGGATAATTCGTGAAAAAAACACTCAAATATTTTTCAAATGACCTGCACGTTTTGCCAACATAAAGGAATTAGCTATTTTAATAGATTTTTTAAGCATTGGAAGTTGGCAGAAGTGACTGTCATCATTTAATTGTAAATACGATAGAGATAATATCTGGTGAATTTTTTACAATATATTTAAGACCGAATCCATTTCAAATCAGACAGGCAGTGCAACTTCAAATCGTAGAATCGGTTGCCGATGAAATATGCTACTTTTCAAAGAAAATAAGGCGACACATATTTTTCCAGTTTGAGAAAAAAATAAATTTTCGCGAAGTTATAAGTATTGTAATTTTCAAGGCTGTTTTTAAAAAAACACAATTTTGTTTTCAAAGTCTGTGTAACTTTTGACCTAATTCAGATGTTTAGGTTTCCTTTCCAGCTTCTGGTAGAGTTTGTGGTCCCTTTTCAAAATCCACAAGAGAATTTCAAAAATATTGAAAATTAACAAAATGGCGGCTGTTTCTCCTAAATATTCAAAGTCGATTTTCTCAAAAACCCCACCTTTTTCTGTTATCAAATTTTTTTGATGAACTGGTATTCATATGAGGATGAAATCACGTAACTTTAATGCGGGCTAAACCACTTTTGAAGTCAGGAGAATTTTTTATCAAGAAATTTCTTTTTAATTTTTCGCGAAATTTATACGTCCTGTAGAAAATATAAATTTAAAATTAAACAAAGTCAAGCTAAGAAAATATGTCCTAGTAATTTACGACAAATGTCGTGTGCAATTGCGTCATTGTTTAATAACTTTTAATAATTTTTAATATTAATAAAAAAAAATTAAAATATCACTTGTAATAATTTTTAACCCTGCGTGTACATCTATCACGAAAAATTAAAAAAAAATTTTTTTAATAAACAATTCACCTGCCTACAAAAGTTGTTTAGCCCGCATTAAAGTTACATGATTTCTTCCTCATATGAATATCAATTTATCAAAAAAATTTGATAACAGAAAAAGGTGGGATTTTTGAGACAATCGACTTTGAATATTTTTAGAAAAACGGCTGCCATTTTGTTAATTTTTAATATTTTTGAAATTTTCTTGTGGATTTTGAAAAAGGACCATAGTCTCTACCAGAAGCTGGAAAGAAAACTTAAACATCTGAATTAGGTCCAAAGTTGCACATATTTTAAAAACAAAATTGTTTGTTTTTTAAAAACACAATTAAAAATTCAAATACTCATAACTTCGCGAAAATTGATTTTTTCTCAAACTGGAAAAATATGTGTCGCCTTATTTTCTTTGAAAAGTAACATATTTTATCGGCGACCGATTCTACAATTTGAAGTTGCACTGTCTGCCTGATTTGAAATGGATTTGGTCTTCAAAATATTACTTTTATCAAGGCAAAAATATTTAAAAGTAACAGTGCTGAAATGCTATTCGATGAGATCAAGTGAAACACCGATCAATTAACAGTGTGAGTACTGTAAAACACGATTATCCGAATCGTGGTCCCAAATCTTCATCTGGATAAAAGTGCAATGGTTCAGAAAAAGATTAATTCCGGTTAAGAATCTGATATAATCTTTGTTACGTTACCGGTATTGTTTAAAGGAATATTTTATCTTCAATTTGGTACGTAATAATTTTTTCTGTAATTTACAGTAAATTGAAAAATGGAAAAATCCGGAGTAAATTATGGAGTTAAAAATTGCAAAAAACTACGATGTTTTATTTTCCGCCAGTTAAAAATTGTATTCCGACAATTATAAATTGTTTTAAAAATTGGGAAAGAACTGTTACTATATATACATACATACATACATACATACATACATACATACACACATACATACATACATATAT
>JBAGKK010081817.1:0-26792 GCA_037177015.1 Euceroptres primus
AACGCGTGGCGGTCTCGGGTAGATGAGGCAATGAACTTTCGAGTTCCAAATGCCGATAAATAATAATAATAAAAAAATAAACATAGAACGTAATGATGGCAATGCATAGTGTGTGCACGATAATAGGAAATACACACTCTGCTTATGAAGATTATATTAAAAAAGTGTAGATATGTATGTGTACGTAGCATACGTGGACATATATTTTATACTATGCACTATATTTCTCCCTATGGGGGAAAATAGCATATGTCCCCGCTATTCTGAACATCGAGTGAACGCCCCTAAGCTCTGCACCGAAGCTTTGTCGATCCACCTGATCCGCTTCGAGTACTGAGCTGGGTTGCACTTGCATAAAGTGCACATGTGCGTATGTAGATTTCAGTGTCATAAAACAGAGTTCCTACAGAGACAGGGGAAAACACCAGAGCACTTTTCCCCAGATCAGATTTTGAGGGGTGCAGTTTCCTCCTCGAAATAGGGGTCGTTTTTTACACCCTGATAGGGAATTGAAGTCAATGGGCTTATTAAATTTTCACTGCCAGTAGAAAACGTAATTTATTAATTTTTTCAATCTACATTCTTAAAGGAATGAAAAACTAAGGTTCTATCAATGGAATAAATAGTTGAATTAACAAAACATATTATAAAATTAACAAAATTTAAGCTACAATCGCATTAGATTTCAAGTGATTTTTTAACTCAGGGATCACAGCGCACAGTGGGAAAGATACGACTTTTTTGGTTCAAAATATCGTACACAAATATTGATCGATTTGGACATAAAAAATTTGGAAAAAAACGGATAAAATTTTCCAGAGAGTTGTTGAGTCTGATTTTTGATTTAGTTTTTCAATTTTTATATCAATAAACAAATATGACAAAAAAATGGACATTTTTTCTATTTAACGTTCCCGGTGCTCGTCAACAATAGGAAAATTGTTACAATCGCCTACGTTTCATAGAGTAACATTGGTTAAAGATGTTCAATCATGATATAATAAACAACAAAATGTTTTATGAACAAACTATTTTATTTCACATTTTGTAAGTTCTTAGGGCTCATTTTAAAGGGGAAATCTTGCACTTTGAACCAAGAGATTTAAAAATAAATTCTGGAAAAAGTATAGAATCACCAGTTATTAAATTTTATTACTGTTTATTACAACAGTAACCATTATTCAAAATTTTCAGGCTATTTTTTGTCACGTTTAACCCTTTGCCAAATCTATACAAGTGCACCAATAAAATCTGTAAATAATTTCAGTAGAAACTGCAGGATTTCCTCTTTAAAATGCGCCCTAAAAACTTAAAAAATGAGAAATAATTTTTAAGACATTGGTAATTTAAGAAATTGGCAAAAAACCTTGTTTTTATAGATATTTTCTTACCGAGTGATCAAAAACAATTCAAATAAAGGTTATTCGATGCAGATTTAAATACGTTTTGAGGAAATATCGTTCAAAATTATTAAGAAGTTATATTTAAAATATCACATTCGTTTGAAACTTTTTAAAAATATCTATGTACCCAAATTTTCTGTTGGAAGTGTACATTGCAAGAAATTTGAATGGAAACAGTATTATAATAGAGAAAATTTTTCATAAGATTATTCATGTTAATATTATAAACAAGTTTAATAATCAAATGCATTATTCAGGCATTTGTCGATAGAACAATTCGGTTTTTTCGATGTCAGTTCTTTTAATTAGGAACTTTATGATAATTTCAGCAAAATTCATAATTTCTTGATAAATTTTATGATTTTTTGAAACAAATTTAATAAACAAATGCATTATTCGGGCATCTGTCAACGGAAAAATTCGTTTTTTTCAATGTCAGCCCTTCTAATTGGAAACTTCATGATAATTTCAGCAACATTCATAATTCGTTGATAACTTTTATGTTTTTTTAAAACAAATTTAATAATCAAATGCATTATTCGGGTATCTGTGGACCGAAAAATTTGTCTCCTTCGATGTCAGCCCTTTTAATTGGGAACCTAATAATATTTTCAACAATATTCATAATTAGTTCATAAATTTTATGATTTCATTAAATAAGTTTAATAAACAAATGCATTATTCGGACATCTGTCGATGGAAAAATTCGTTTTTTTCAATGCCAGTCCTTTTAATTGAGAACTTCATGATAATTATCATCATAATTAGTTCATAAATTTTATGTTTTTTTAAAACAAATTTAATAATCAAATGCATTATTCGGGTATCTGTGGACCGAAAAATTCGTTTCTTTCGATGTCAGCCTTTTTAATTGGAAACCTCATGATAATTTTAGCAACATTCATAATTAGTTCATAAATTTTATGATTTCATTAAACAAGTTTTATAAGCAAATGCATTATTCGGGCATCTGTCGACGGAAAAATTCGTTTTTCTCAATGTCAGCCCTTTTAATTGGGAACTTCATGATAATTTCAGCAACATTCATAATTAGTTCATAAATTTTATGATTTTATTGAACAAATTTGATAGACAAATGCATTATTCGGAAATTTGTCGACAGAAAAACTCGTTTTTTTGAATATCAGTTCTTTTAATTGTGAACTTCACGATAATTTCAGCAACATTCATAATTAGTTGATTAATTTTATGTTTTTTTAAACAAATTTAATATAAAATGCATTCTTCGAGCATTTGTCGACCGGAAAAATTCGTTTTTTTCATATCAATCCTTTTAATGGAGAACTTCACGACAATTTCAACAACATTTACAATTAGTTGATTAATTTTGTTTTTTTAAAAACAAATTTAATTAAAAAATGCATTATTTGGTGATTTGCCGACAATAAAATTCTTTATTGAAAGGATTGACATTGAGAAAAACAAATTTTTTCATCGACAAATGCCCAAATAATGCATTTTTTAACCCGATCCCCGTATCGCTGTTTTTTACCTACGTAACCGTATAGGGGGGTCAAATTGACCTGGTGTCTTGAAAATGTAGTAAATATGCATACAAAATTCTGAAAAAATTCATGGATCACTTTTGAACCTTCTACTTTATGATAAAATTATGGAATTTGATATTCGTTGAATCAGAATAATAAATAATTAACAATAAACAAACGAACTTGTGGAAAAATCTGATGGTTTGAGTTTTGCCTTAGGTCAAATTTGCTCCCCGATATGGGGATCGGGTTAATTAAATTTGTTTTAAAAATCATACAATTTGTCAACAAAGTATGAGTGTTGATGAAATTACCATGAACTTTCCAATTAAAAGTACTGGCATTGAAAAAAACGAATTTTTCCGTCGTCAAATGCCCGAATAACGCATTTGTTCATTAAATTTGTTTTAAAAAATCCTAAAATTTATCAGCAAGTTATGAATTTTGCTGAAATTATCATGAAGTTCATAATTAAGAGAACTGTCATAGAAAAAGAACATATTTCTGTCGACAAATGCCTGAATAATGCATTTGTTTATTGAATCTGTTTATAATATTAACAAAAATGATCTTAAGAGAAATTTTCTCCATTATAATATTGTTTCCATTCAAATTTTTGGCAATATAACTTTAAAAAACGTAAAATTGAAAATTTTTTTTATTTATTATATCATGATGGAACATCTTTAACTAATGTTACTATAAAACGTAGACGATTGAAACAATTTTCCTGTTATTGACTAGCACCGGGAACGTCAAATAGAAAAAAATGACAATTTTTTTCGTCATATTTGTTTATTTATAAAAAATTTAAAAAACGGATTCAAAAATCAAGCTCGAGAACTCTCTATAAAATTGTATCAGCTTCTTTTCAAATTATTTACGTCCAAATCGGTCAATATTTGTGGGCTGCACGTTATTTTGAACCAAAAAAGTCCTTTTTTCCCATTGTGCAGCAGTTCAGTAGTTAATTTTTATAAGAAAATTTAAATTTGATTAACAAATACTGTAAGTACTTTAAGTACTGTAATTACTGTAAGTAAGCTAGCAATGAAATCATCAAAAATTATCAGAGGCTCTATAACCTATAATATTCTCGACAGATAATTTTAATGACATGTTGAAGTTAACGAAAGAGAAAAATTCCCACAGCAAATATTTAAAAACAAAAAATTTGTAGACTAAGAATTAAGGTAATATAAAAACTTTTTGCTGCTAACATTCCTGGCAAGTATTTAGATTTTTGAATTATGAAATTACTAAAATTAAAAATTTTCAATGAATCAAATTCCCGAAATCAGTCTGCTGAAATTATCCAGAATCTTAAAAAATTTTTAAATGTCTTACATGCCTGTCTAGAATCTAATAAAATACTATAGACTTTCAGAACCTTTGAAACTTTCTAGAAATCCTTCATGAAATCTTCTGGATTTTTCTAAAATCCTTCATGAAATCTTCTGAATTTTTCTAAAATCCTTCCTAAAACCTTCTGGATTTTCGACGATCTTCTAGGGTATTTTAAATTTTCCATTCATTAAATTAATCTCCTAAAATCTTCCAGAATCGTCGAGAATTTTCAAGATTTTTTATGCTTTAGAATGTTCCAGATATTTCCTGATTCTACCAGAATCCTCTAAAACCCTCCAGCATTGTCGAGAACCTTCTAAAATTTACCAGGATTTTTTAAACTCTTACAGAAGCCCATCCATAAATTAAGCAACACATTTTTAGAAAATTTTGGACCCCTACCTCCCCCATGTAACAAGCAATAACGAAATAGTTTTGACCCCCTCCCCCTAACTCCTTTGTTAAGTAATTTTCATCATTGTTTTTCTAGTTCTTACTACCCGAGGCACCTAATCAAAATAATTAGAATTATGTACAAAGGTTAATTAAGTTATTTAAGGAAATTCAATTTATTTAAATAAATTGTGTTAAAATAAAAAGAAAGAAAATAAAACTATTTAGAAAACAACTGGATAAAATAAAATAACTATTTTTATACGAGTTTAAAAAAAAATCTTTTAACATTTTATTTTAATTATTTGATATTACCCCTTATTTGTAAGACCAAAAAAAGCGATTTCTTTAGGATTCTTTTTGTGAGCATATTTTTTTATATAAGTTTCTTTGTCCAATGAAGTAATATTTAAAAACTATTTCATACAATTTTCATGTAAAAATAATTAATTATTAAAAAGTTATAGTCGATACCAGGGAATGCCTTTTTAAAAAACATGTTTTGCGATGAGCACTCTTGTTTGGAACTGTATCATCTGAATCAAAAATCGAAAATAATTTAGTTAATATGTTAGTTTATCTAGTTTTTAATCAAAGCATTTGAGAAAAAATTAATTTGAGCAAAATGGCGGACGTTGAAAGTGAAGTGTATGATTTTGAAAAATGGTCACTTCACTTTCAACGTCCGCCACTTGGTCCCAAATAATTTTTTCTCAAATGTTTCGATTAAAGACTAGATACTATAATTTATAATATATTAACTAAGTTATTTTCAGATGATTGATTTGAGATGATCCAGTTCCAAGCAGGAGTGATCACCGCAAAACATGTTTTTTAAAAAGGCATTCCTCGGCATCGACTATAACTTGTTAATAATTAATTATTTTTGCATGTAAATTGTACTAAATAATCTTTAAATATTATTTTATTGAACAAAGAAACTTATATATTCGTAACATTTTTACTAGCCACCTCGCCCCATAAAATCTGTTACGTAATTTATGGATGGCCCCAGAGATTTGCAGACTTTTTCAGAGTTCTAAAATCTTCTAAAATCTTCAAAAGCACCTTAAAACCTATTAGGATATTTCAAAATATTCTAGACTGTTTCAAAATCTTTTAGAATCCTCAAAAATATTATGAATTCTGCCCTAAACTTCTAATTTCTTCTGGTCCGTTCCAGTCATTTTGAAGAGTTTCGAAAAGTCAACAGAATTTTAGAAAGATTCTGAAAACAGTCTAGAAGATTCTTGAGGATTATGGGAGGTTTTTGTAAATTTAAATCTAAAGGATTCTGCAAAATTCTGGAAATTGTGGATTTTAAATCTAAATTATTCTGTAGAATTTTGGAAATTGTGGAGTTCAAAATATTCTGGAAGATTCTAGAAGATTCTTAGACAGTCTAGTATGCTTTTTAAAATATTAAATAATTTTGGAAGATTCTTTAAGTTTTTATAAGATTATAGGAGAACACAGAAAAAAGATTCTAGAAAACCCAGAAGATATTAGATGGTCATGGAAGAGTTTGATTATGGAAAATTTTGAAAAACATTAAAAGAGTCCGGAACATTTAAACTCAGTCTAGAAAATTCAGAGTCCGGAAAATTTAGACTCAGTCTAAAAATTTGCGAAAAGCTTTGAAGTTTCTAGAAGATTCCAGAAGACTCTGAATCTCTAAAGTGGCACGCGCGTTTTTGCATGTCGGAAGTTCCTATTTCTTATAATTCTTGGGAAATTAATCGAAACTCAAAATAAAAAGAGGGGAAAATTCTCAAAAATAGCGAATTTAGGGGATCTTGAGAAAAATAGGGGGAAAAAGAGAGGCAAAGAGGAACAGTAAAAAAAAAATCAAAGGTTAAGCCAAAATATGCTTTTCATGTGCCAGGATTATGCAGAACATTCAATGCATATTTTTCATATCCCTGGAAAATTCACAGTAAAACGGTGATCTTCATTTTAACATCGAATTCTTCTCAAATTAGGTTGCAACAAAAATGAGACTCAGAAACCAGTGAAATCACTATGAAAATTTTAATCGTTTTAAGTTATTCAGAATGAGATGCAACAAAATAAACACCAATTGTTTTCTGTGTTCTGTGCTGTATGGGAATTAAAATTGTTACATCTTAAAATGGTTTGGATTAAATTCCAGTAAAATTTGTCCAGATTTAGGCAAAACCGAGGGGGAAACAACTCTGGCAATCCGCTGGACCACTTGGTGATCCGAACTGGTAATCCGGGGTAATCCGAGTAATCCGGCGTAATCCGAAGTAATCCACAGTAATCCGAAGTAATCCGGAGTAATCCAAGTAAATCAGAGTAATCAAGGTAAATCAGAGTAATCCAAGTAAATCAGAGTAATCCAAGTAAATCAGAGTAATCCAAGTAAATCAGAGTAATCCAAGTAAATCAGAGTAATCCGAGTAATCCAAGTAAATCGGAGTAATCCGAGTAATCGGAAGTAATCCGGGGTAATCCGCAATAATCCGCGGTAATCCAGAAAAAAATAGGTTAAGAAAATAAGCTAACGAACAAAGCGGGGGGGGGGGTTACAACTCTGGTAATCCGCTGTACCACTTGGTGATCCGAACTGGTAATCCAGGGTAATCTGATTAATCCGGCGTAATCCGAAGTAATCCGCAGTAATCCGGAATAATTCAAGTAAATCGGAGTAATCTAAGTAAACCGAAGTAATCCAAGTAAATCGGAGTAATCCGAGTAATCCGCAGTAATCCGCGGTAATCCGGGGTAATTCGGTGTAATCCGGAGTAACCCGGGGTGATCCGAGTAATCCAAGGCACTCCAAGTTCATGCGGGGTAGTCCGAGGTAATCCACCTCCGCTGGACCGCGATTTTAGGAGTTGTTTCCCCCTCGAGCAAAACTGATTTAATTTTGAGTAAACTTTTTCTGAATTTAAGACTCAATTCTGAAATTTAGGTAAAGTGGTGTTAAATTTAGACTAATATTGCTTAAATCAAGAAAAATTTTACTGAATTTAATTCAAGCCATTTTAAGGTGCAACAATAATTTTAAGTATTCTTTTTTACTGTGTTCTAAGCGACTTCTGTTAAGATGACTGATAAACAAACCAAACAGAAGCCTTGAGATGGAAGTGGTCAGAGATTCCAGGAAAATGATGATTTATGATACTCGGCTTCTTCCCAGTGTCACTAATGATTCGAATTCTCCTATTATGCTGTCTCGCGTATTTTTTGTTAACAGTAGATCCATTAATCGAGGTTGACCGACGCGACGGTTCATGCAGCTGCATTGCTAAACCACCTCGGCGTATCGTCTGCCATGGAATTTCATTTCCACGCTCTCGTGCGATTACTTTTGTCCCTGACACCTCGTTCTCTGTGCGAGAGAGAGAAAGAAAAAGGGATGAAAGCAGCGAAACTGCGATGGAATATAGAAGGGAGAAAGGGTAAGTAAAAGAACGTTACACGCGTCGTTTGTTCCGATGCAATTCCCCGGATCCGCTGGAGAAAGAGTAAGAACCACAGAATTCTCCTCTCTTGAAAATATATTGTATATCTTGTACTACATATTGTATAAAATATAAATATATGTTCCCCCAAAGCACGGAGTATTCTATTCACATTCCCGGGATATTCCATTGGAACATTGGGAATATTCTCTGGGAATATTCCAAATATTGAATGAACCTTAAAATGTCCTATATCTGGAATATTCCCGGGGAATTTTTCGAAAATATTCCTGTGGAATATTGAAACATGACCCTGAATGTGCCCTGATTATTCCTGTGGAATATTCCCGGAACATTGCCCTGGAAGTTTCTTGAATTTTCCCGTAGAATATTCTTGGAATATTGCCCTGAAGAAGCCCTGAATCTTCCTATGGAATATTCCCTGATCATTGTCCATAAAACAAACTAGAAAATTTTAAAAATAAATGGGGCATTACTTCTTAAGTGTACCCAACTCAAAAAATCAAATTCTTCGATCGGGCTCAAGTTTAAAAAAGCTGAATCCTATTGGACGGCAATGCAAAAAAATCGATCAGTTTGTTTAAAAACTCGCTGAGGTAGAGGGGGTGCAATTTTTGTACTTTGCGCAAAGAGCCTCTATTTCGGATATAAATATCTTTTTATGTATGGCATGTAAAAAATGTTTATCCCAACGTTTTTCATAGATTTTTTCCCATTCTTTCATTTGACTAGGAATTTACATATTTCAAAAAGTCACTTTGGAATGAAATAAAAAAAAATGTTGAAAAATTCCAAATTTAGACATCATTTTTGAAAATCAAAAATATTTTTGATTTTTTTTTAAGTTCGAGCCTTTATTGAAGTAAGAATTTTTAAGTAAGAATTTTAAATAACCTGGTAAATTAAAAAAAATTTCCTATGCAAGAAAAAAAAATCGGAAATTTTCTTACATGTACAGTTTTTGATAATAAGCAATATTGTAAAAACGAAAATTAAAAAAAATTTGGTTGACTTTACAATTTTGTGAGAATTTTCAAAAATGAAATATTTTGAATTTGATTAATTGCGTGTTTCTAATGTGCAATTCACATGTAATGTATGTAATATAAGTATAAATGTTATTTGTACATTAAAAATTCGCAATTAACCAAATTTTAAAAAATTCATTTTTAAAAATTTTTTAAAATTCTAAAAACACATTTTTTTAAATGTCCGTTTTTACAATATTGTTTGTTCTTAAAAAATGTACATGCAAAAAGTTTTCCAAATTTTCTTCGTTGTAGGAAATTTTTTTTTAAATTTGCCAGGTTAGGGGCTGTTCAAAAAATACGCAACGCTTTTAGTATATCTGTGTCTCTCTCAGTTTCAAGTGACTTATAAGACACTTCTCTCTTGCTTAAGCGTTACGAATTATTTAAACAGCCCCTTACTTAAAATTCAATTTTTCGAAAACAACAAAAAACGACATTTTGATATTTAAGGATCTGAAAGTAAGTATCTCAAGCTTTCTTTTTAGTTTAAAAAAGAGAGAAAAAGCGGTCGACCTTAAAAAAAAAATGAAAAATATTTTCGATTTTCAAAAATGATGGTTAAATTTTTCGATTTTTTTGATTGGTTAATGTTTCAAATTTTTTTTTGTTTCATTCGAAAGAAAGGGAAAAAATCTATCGAAAACGTTCGGGTCGAAATTTTTTATGTGCCATACATAAAAAGATATTTATATCCGAAATAGAGGCTCTTTGCGCAAAGTACAGAAACTTCATAAGTTTTTAACCAAACTGATCAATCTTTTTTTTTGCAGTGCAATCCAATAGGATTAAAGTTTTTCCAACTTTGAGCCCGAACAGAAAAATTCATTTTTTGGGTTGGGTACACTTGAGAAATAATGCCCCATATATATTGTTAACAGTACTCTTATTCGGTTGTATCAGAGTGAATCATAAAAATCAATTAATGCTCCTTGGGTATTTATTTTAGTGAATTCGTAGAACACATTTTATTCAATCAATTCCAAAGAATTATCCATATTGTATTTGAATTCAACATTAAATTAAAATATTTCATATTATTATTACAAATAACATTATTATTATATTAAGGAATATAATTCAATTCCACATAAATTATAATAGAAAAAATTAAATTCCAAACTTATTATGATTATAACGATATTACTGATAATTAATACCTTTTTAATTTTACATACCGACACCTAGTTGTAGAAGTAATATCATTTCTCATTGAGCTCCTCTGATATTGAATTTATAAAATAAAGATATAATTTGGTAGTAAATAAATAATTTTTTGGAGGCGTAAATTAAGACAAAAAATTATAACTCTTTAGCGATTAAAAATTGCAGAACAAATGTAAATTATGATAGAAACAAGATTTTTTCATTGTTTGAAACACTTTTGTAAAAAATTATTGTATTTTTTGACTAAGAAACATTCGTTGATTCAACACAATTAATAGAAGAAATTAATACGCAATTATAAATTTGAAGGACAATTACGTAACAATATGTTTATTCAGGGCACATTCAGAGTCATGTTCCAATTTTCCCCAGGAGTATTCCCTGAAAATTCCCCGGGAATATTCCAGATGTAGGACATTCTAAGGTTCCTGCAATATTGTTGGAATATTCCCTGGGAATATTCCCAATGTTCCAATGGAATATTCCGGGAATGTGAAGGGAATATTCCGTGCTATGAGGGTTATTTACCATGTTGTTACAACTTATAAATTATGGTTAAATTATGGACCTGCAATTAATACTCCGATTTATGGGAATCAACTATAATTTTCTCTATGTCAGTGATACGTACACCTGAGGTAACAAACAACTATACCTAAATCAAGGATAGTGACTTTTCGGTTCCACTATACTTAAAAAAACGATTATTCCTTTTCTGACCGAAATTAAGATTTTCAAAAGTGAAAATAAGTTAGGTCATATAATCGAGGATTCCCCAAGTCACTTGAACTGTAAGAGATAAACCAAATACTTTACTCAACCACAAAAATTCGTGGATTCAATAAATTTTCAATATCCCTGATTTGCTTACAAATATTTTTTGTTTTTCTTTGCTAAATTATTATTATTATATATTTTTGAGTACACTATACTTAGTAATATATTATATTATATATATATACTTTAGTAATATATTCTATTGTATATGTAATATATATGGTATATAAAGCTCTTTCGTCTTTCCGGCATCTCTTCCTGCGGTTTCCTTTTCCAAAAGGTAACCCAATGCGAGACCAACCCCTGACACCAAGAAATCGAACCACCAGCAGATCGTCTTCTCAGATATCTAATTTCCAGAGCTCCCCTTTTGCTTGCTATTCACCGCTTTCATGATTTTCATCCAGCCGCGCCCTCAAGACATCGATATACTTTAGGAATTACCTTGTATCGCTCTATTTAGATTTACACCTTTTGGGAGCGTCGCCTCAAGGCTCGGATTTCACTTGGCGACGCGACGTCCAGATAGGGTTTTTTAAAAGAAATTATTTCTAAAGGGTTTACCAAGGTCGGTTACACGTTTCTATTTACGCTTTTCAAGGGAGGCTAACGATCCGACCAATCGAGACTCTTTCTAAGAAAGCTATTTTGTACCGTATTTCTGGGTTTTATGTTTCTTAAATTAATTAAAATAAAAATAATAAATCATAAAATGGCAGTTGTTGGAATTTTGACATTCAAAATAATTTTTAAAAAAATTAAGTTAAATAATTAATAATTATTTTCTATCAAGCAAAGAAGGAGACACGCAGAAAAGGTTTTTAGATTCATTAAGAATTTTAACAGAAATTCAACACATTGAGCAAGTTAATATCTTTGCTAATATTTATGAAAATAATACGTTCAATTTTTGTCTTGATGAAGGATATGTCAATTTGATTTTGAATTAAGAATTGAAAATTACAAATTGAGAGTTTCTATTTTTATTATTATTACGGTTTCTATGTTTACTATTGTTACTGAGAGTTTCTATTATTTGTTTAAATAAGTATTTAAAAAAAGAAAGTCATTTAATATATATTTTTCTTAATTATTATCCAAGTTTTGAAATTCAAAACAACAAGTCTGTTTAAGTACAAGATAAAAAAAGCATTTCATCACACACGGAATAAATTTAAGTTTTTCCATAAATTTATATTTCCGGAACGGCATAATAAGAAGTTTACAACCTTCTCGCCTCGTATCTCCAAAAATAAAAGATCGTGGAAAAACTCGAAATGACGGTGTTTCCAAGAAAAGCCAAATGATTCCTCAACACCCGAAACTACTTCCAACACAGGAGTTTAGTTTTAGGATATGGGGTTGAGTTCCTTAAGCAGAAAAGTGGGGGTGGAAGTTTAAAAGTCGAGTCGTTAATTGCAAAGGGTCCAGACTATTTTCTACCACAAGGGATCGCGATAAGGGAAAACGGGTGGCGAATATACGTGAGACGAATAACACCGCGAGGCGATGAAAAAAGTTTCATCTGGTGGGAAAAAACGAACATTTCGTAGTTGACCTGCGTGAGAAGAAAGTATTCGACTTTGAATTCATGAGCGTGCGGTCAGAGATGCCCAAAGTCAGATATGGTTCAAGGTCATAAAGAATAAACAACACTCGCATGAGAATTTTTTTTATTTTTCTTCAAACGTGAAATGACAAATATCTTCGCAAGTCTCAAAAGGCCCTCAAATTTTTTTTACTTAAAAAAGAACCTTCAAAAGACATATTTTCTAAATTTATATTTTAAATTTTTTATTAATAATGTTTCAAGAATGTACAACAAAAATGACAAGCAAAAAAAAATTGTACTAAGAAATGACAAGTAAAAAGCAAACATAGACCAAGAAAACGTTGCTAGCAAAGCCCAAGCAAACTGCAAGCAAATTATGCAAGCAAAGAGAAAACATAGTGTGTGCAAACGTTGCTAGCTAGCCCAAGCAAACTGTAAGCAAATTGAAAGAAAAAGCAAAGAGAAAATGCAAGCAAACTTTGCTTGAAAGTAGAAAGGAAATTGCAAAACTACTATAAAAAATTTTCTGAATATGTATTTAGGGTGGCCGCAAAACTTGATTTTTAAAATCTTTATAATATGTTTAATACCTTAATTATTCCTTTTCAAGTAAGAAATACTATAAAACTTTTTCAATTAATTTTAAATCTCGTGAAGTTCCTTCAAATCCCATTAAATCCTTTAAATTAAATACCTTAAAATTTCACGAAATCCCTTCAAAGTCCCTCAATTCCTTAGAAACTCTTTAAAATTCCTTAAAAATCCACAATAAACTCCTGAAATTCCTAACAATTCCATGAAATCCTTTGAAATTCCAAAAGTCTGTAATAGACTTCAAAAGATTTTAAAGGATTTCAAAATATTTTAAAACATTTAAATAGATTTCAAAAATTTGAAAGGATTTCGAAAGATTTCAAACAAATTTTAAAGGGTTACAAGAGACTTAAGGAGACTTCAAAAGTATTGCAAACAGATTTTAAGAGATTTTTAAAGGATTTCAAAAGATTTTTAGAAATTTCAAGCATTTCAAAAGATTTCAATAAAATTTCAAAAATCTTAAGTGATTTCAAGGGATGTGAAAAGATTTTAAGTGATTTCAAAAGATTTCTAGATATTTTAAGGAACTAAAAAAGATAACAAGAGATTTTAACGGATTACAAAATATGTCAAGAGATTTTAAAGGATTTCAAGAAATTTACATCGATTTTAAAAGAAATCAGTTTCAAAACTACACGACGAAATCCCTTACAATCTTTTAAAATATCTTGAAATCTTTTAAAATTCCTTAAAATCCTATTTCATCTCTTGAAATTTCTTGAAACCCCATGAAATCTCGTGAAATACCTTGTAGTTCCTGAAAAACCGATGAAAATCTTGAAACCCATGAAATTTTTGAAAATTCCAAGAAATTTTTTGAAATTACTTAAAATTTCTTAAAACCCAATACCAAAAAGCTAAATTTGTAGGAGACATCTGATTAAAAAGCAAAAATAAAACCTCAAATGCTTTAAAGTCTCTTATAATTCCTTCAAACCCCATGAAATCTCATGAAATACATTGTAATTCCAGAAAAATCGATGAAATATTGAAATCCAACATTCTATAAATCTTTTGAAATGCTTTGAAATTCCATAAAATCGCATTGAATTTCGTGAAATTCGTTAAAAATCTTCAAATCCTTTCATCTAAAAAGAAAAATATCGAAAATTTAGTGAAATTCTTTAAAAGTTCAAAATATCTTTTAAAATCTCTTAAAAATCCTGAAAGTTCCAAGAAATTGTTGGAAATCCATTAAAATCTTTTTAATCCTTTCAAATCCATAAAAATTCTTTAAATTCCTTGAAATTCTTTAATAATCCATGAAAACTTTTGAAATTCGTAGATATTCCGCGCAATTTTTAAGATCCTTTGAAATCCATGAAAGTCCTTGAAATTCTAAAATACAATAGATTTTAAAAGATTTTAAAAGATTTCTAAGTATTTTAAAACATTTCAAGAGATTTTTAAAGATTTAAAAGGATTTCAAAGGTTTCAAGCTTTAAAGGATTAAAAGGGACTTCAAGAGATTTCAAAAGTATTGCAAACAGATTTTAAGAGATTTTTAAAGGACTTCAAAAGATTTTTAGAAATTTTAAGCATTTCAAAAGATTTCAAAAAAATTTCAGAAATTTTAAGTGATTTCAAGGGATGTAAAAAGATTTTGAGTGATTTCAAAAGATTTCTAGAGATTTTAAGGGACTACAAAAGATATTAGGAGATTTTATCAGATTACAAAACATATCAAGAGACTTTAACGGATTACAAAACATCAAGAGATTTTAATGGATTACAAAATATATCAAGTAATTTTTTATGATTTCAAGAGATTTTCGATTTTAAAAGAAAACGGTATCAAAACTCCTCGATGAAATCCCTTAAAATCTTTTAAAATTTTTTAAAATCTCTTGAAATCCTTTCAAATTCCTTAAAACCCTATTTCATCTCTTGAAATTTTTTTGCAACCCCATGAAATCTCGTGAAATACCTTGTAGTTGCTGAAAAATCTATGAAAATCTTGAAACCCATGCAATTTTTGAAAATTCCAAGAAATCTTTTGAAATTACTTAAAATTTCTTAAAATCCCATATCAATAAGCTAAGTATGCAGAATACATCTAATTAAAAAGCAGAAATAAAACCTCAAATCCTTTAAAATCTCTTGAAATTCCTTAAAACCTCATGAAATTTCGTGAAATACTTTGTAATTTCTGAAAAATCGATGAAATATTGAAATTCAACTTTCTATAGATCTTCTAAAATGCTTTGAAATTCCTTAAAATCCCATTGAATTTCGTGAAATTCGTCAAAAATCTTCAAATCCTTTCAAATTTCTAAAAGAAATATCGAAAATTCAGTAAAATTCTTGAAAAGTGCAAAATATTTTTTAAAATCTCTTAAAAATCCTGAAAATTCCAAGAAATTGGTGGAAATCCATTAAAATCTTTTTAATCCTTTTGAGTTTCTTTAATTTTGTTTCCATTCTTTAAAATCCTTTAAAATCCATTGAAATTTTTTTAAATCCCTTGAAATTCTTTAATAATCCATGAAAACTTTTGAAATTCGTAGATATTCTGCGTAATGTTTCAAATCCTTTGAAATCATCGTGTAATTCAATATTTTGCCGTAATAGGGGAATTGTGTCTAAAATGGACACCTTAGTATTAATCAGCTTAATATTTTCAGGAATTAAATAATTTCTAGAAAACGAATCTTATAAACGATATTTTGACATTTTTTCTACAATCTCTAAAGATTAAAAGTGGGGTACGATACATTTGAATAAACTAAAAAATGCAAAAAGAAAAGGTCTGCATTTTAACCGTTTTTTCAACACGCTCGGATAAAATGGTCAGTCCCAAAGAATCAGCTTAAACATGTTTATTTTTCTGTTAATTTCAGCACTAAGGATGTTAAATGTCACATTATAATATTTTGTTTATCATTGTATCAATTTTATTATATAAATTTCACGAAACATTGTAAAATATGAGTTGAAATAAGGTATGGTTATATTGAGGTTAAAAGTTCTATAAATTATTACTAATAAACAAATTATTGTTGCCAAAATAAGAAATCAAGAACATAGTTTCAAAACATGAAGCTTTTTTGTATTAAATAATTTAAAAATTATAATTTTCTTGAAATAGGTTACATAACCTTAAAGCCGTTTATTTACGGTAAAACAGAATGATAAATTTTAACAGTACCGACAGAACGAATTGAGATGTTATGTTACAGCACTACACTGAATTAAAAAGATTATTCAATTTAAGATTATTCAATTCTTTTCTTTAAAATTATTTCAAAATAGCTTGATCACTATGAATCATTCACTTTAAGTAATTATTTCTTATAAAAATAAATATAAAAATATGACGTAGCATTTGGGATAATATTTCTACCGTCAGTAGACAGATGGCGCAAAATCCTTTTCGACTGTCCGTTTTATACAAACAAGATTATGACCATTTTATCCAAGTCGCTATTTTATTATATTTATTTTATTTTTAATTAATTGAGTCACAATTATAAATTGTTACAAAGCTTAAACGAAAGTTTAGAGAACGAATTACAATATACCAATAACAATGGTAACATTAACATATGGTAAAGCAGTAAATGATATAATTCAATTTTAAAGTAACATTTTATCATAAAGTAGGTGAAATCTATAATCACATTTTATTATGTCAATTTAAATATTTAATGTTTAAAATAATTTGCCATCGGTGGATGTTTCATTTCACAATATTTTTGTACAAAAAACTGGCGTTTATTGTTTTCAAACCGGTTAATTATTAAGGATTGGCCGTTTTAGCGGAGTGACCGTTTTAGACACAATTCCCCTATATATTTCACAAAACTTTCAACTTTTCATCCCTTAATTTCAATATTTTCAACGACATAAAATTTTTCCCCTAGTTATATAAACTTCGTCTTATCAAAAATCGCTGACTTTTGCAACTTTTTTGTTTTAATTCCTGACTTTTACAACTTTTGTTTTTAATCTCTGACTTTCCCTGACCAATAAAATTCCCTGACTTTTCCATGATTTCCCTGACTTGCGGCCACCCTGATATTGCTTACCAGTTGCCTGTTATTATTTGCTTTCTGAATTTAATTGCTCGAAACTTTTGCTATGTGGCATAGAGTGGTCCAAAAAATGGATTTCCGGAAAAAAGGCGACACCCTCCCATTTTGTGAGGTTCCCGGAGAAAATAATTTTTTTTTGTTCTTCAAATTAATCAATATTAACACAGCCACAAGGGCCCCAAAAATCCCATACGATTATCATGGGAAAATTTGTGTTTTCAGGAAAATGAGATGGGTTTAAACTTAAAAATGTTTGGATTTAAACTTAGCTTGCGGAAGATTAGCATAATTTTTTTGGGAGGTGTCCTACACTCTACCATCAACAAAATTTTTGTAATGCAAACCACCCTAATGTGGAACACTTTTCAGAATTTTTGATTGAAAGCAGCGGATTTATGGAAAAAAGAGATTGGTTTTCTGGAACGATATGACAAAGGCAATTTTCTCGAGAAATTTATGTTCTCACAATCAGAACTAGGGATGGACTCTAAAGGGATAAAGTAGAGAGGAGCAGTCAGTAATTCTGGGTCATAATAAGGAGTAGAATAGGATGATAATACTCATCCTGTCTGGGGAGAAAAGTAGGATTCTATATCCAGAAAAAGGGATCTTGTCGAATGATCTATGAAAACCTGGTAAATCCCTCTCCAGGAAGTGATTGTGGCACGCCTATCGCTCCATGTAACCCGTCATTTAATAGCTACTGCACGCGGAAGCGCATTATACGTTGTGGCTGTGTATTATACGAGAAGACCGCGACGCAGGATCTTTAGGCATTAAGAATGCTTACAAGAGTGTATCCTGTAAGCTGTACAATGTTCATATATACAGTACTCAAGGTAACATATAACATACATCGGAGGGTTCTACAATATCCTCATCGGCGTAATTAGAAATTTTAAACCATCCACAAAGCTTTGTAACAGAACGAGTTTTTCCTTCTAGTTTCATCAACCCTGCTTTAAACTTAGATTGCTAAATTTGTTTCATTTCGGCATGAAAGGAGGTCTCAAAGAGAATTGTATAAAATTAGGGAAATTAAATGAAACTTAAATGTGTTGTATGCCATAATCCATGCGACATATAAACCATACTCCACATATAAATCCTGAGGCACGTAGGCTATAAGTAAGTCTGATAACAATTTATGTTGTAAACTTTACTGCGGATGTAATATGCCATTATGAAAGTAACTAGCACATCATGCAGTATAAATTTATATACTTTACATAAGGTGTTAAAATTTTCTTATAGAAACCTTTTCAGGTAAAAGATAGTGTCTCTTTATGGGTGAAAATAAAAAAATCGACGAAAATGTGTCCTGAGAAAATTACGCTCTTATTCTTGAAAATATCCTGGTTTAAATATAAGGATTTTTTAGCACGCGAGCCACTCTAAAATGTCCTATGCTTACATTTATCCATATGTTGCTAAAATACACGTAAAATCTTTTAAATATATAAAAATGTCATTGTGTCCCTTGTCTCTGATTATATTTATAAGTATTCGAAAGCCTTTTTGCAGTCTTTTAACGTAAAATTGTATACTTTTCTGGGATACACATTTTCTCTATTGCTCCTAAAGATAAAAAATGAAGTTAATAATTGTTTGATTAAGTTCAATTTCAAGAAACGAATAGATTTTCATGCGCCCCAGCTTTGAATTTCAGTTTTGGTCATCGTGTCCAGAGACACATTTCGTCGGATTTTTTAAAATAAAAATAGTAGTTTTTCCATATTTAAACCATAAAACAAATGAATTTTGAAGTCAATTTTACAATTCACTTATGTGAAAATCTGACAAAAAGGTAAATAAAATCAGCAATTAACAAATTTCACAAACTTTCGAAAACCATAGGGGAAAGTTTCCTAAGACGGGCCCCCTTCTTGCACACAGTAAAAACTAGACTTTCCCTTCAATCCAGTATGCTTTTTTAGGCGTTCTAATATGATATTCGGTTGTTCTACATGATATCTGATCAACTTCATGTTGAAAGATGATACCAGATTCGATTCTGTTTTCGTCCACAATCATTATATGTATTTTGATTCAGAAATCGTACTTCTTTTATTCGGGATTCATGAACTAAACTGAAGTCGGATGGTTTTGCCACTCAATCTGTTTCCATACCGAATTTGGCTCTAAAAGTATTTTTACTTTTTAGTGTACATATTTTCCAAAAATTTTCGATTTTAAGGAACTTCAGAAGCAAAAGCGTTACTGACATCATAGTTTCATGTTTGCTTTACAAAGTTTATATGCTTAAAGGTTCAAAAAATGTTTAAAAGGTTATAAATTTTGACGTTGACAAAAAAAACGTATTTTTTCTGTTTTAAGCAACCTGGTATTCTAAGACGAGTTCCTTTTAAAAATCAAAAAAGCTATGTAAACAAACACTAGATATTGATAAATTTTATTCGTAGTGTACTGTTTAAACATATTCTGTATATTTATGACATATTATTCATGAAAAATTCATTATAAAACGTAAAATAGGCGTTAAATAAGGTCTAACAGAAAACAAGTATTAACAAAGATCACGAACTTAATATTTATAAAAAGTTGTAAAATGGCAAATGTAGATCAATAATTTGATGATATCGTAGATCGTAGCATCGTAGATCAATAATTTACTGATATAAACTGAATAAACAACATATTTTAAAAAATTTCTTGTTCATGATCAAAAAGCAATAAAAAGATTAAGAAAGGTGCTTTAGGAAAGGTACTATGGCGGAAAATTTAAATATCTAACGTATTTACGGTGTACCGTAAATACTTTTTTTTTTAAATTAAAGTGTATTAAATTCCGCATCACTGCAACAGAGGACATTTTTGAAAAATTTTCTCAAAAATTTTTTATTTAATAAAAAAAATGGAAAAAATTTTTTTTAACTTTTCAAGACCCGGTAAAATAAAATTCCCAGGTTTTTCCCGGTAAAATAAAATTCCCAGGTTTTTCCCGGTAAAATAAAATTCCCGGGTATTTCCTGGTTTTTTCCCGATAAAATAAAATACTCGGGTTTTTCCTGATTTCCCGGTCCGCTAAATACCCTGAGAAACTCATTAAAAATTATATCCAGCAATATTAATTTAATAAAATAAAAATTTTAATTGTTATAAACAAATTAGTGAACAAAAGTTATATTTTCTTTATTTGCCACATTTAAATGCACTAAACCAATATTTTCTGGAGAAAATGTAAATAAAATAATGTAAACTTAAAATTAGAAGATGTTAAACATCCATTCCTAAACAACCACAAACATCTCAGAGATAGTCTATTGCTATGATGATTCGCAGTTAAACAATAATTGTACATTATTTAAAGAAATTTAATAAACAAATGCATTGCTTGGCTGTTTCTCAATAAATTACTTTCATTTTTTTAGCAGAATCTACTATAAATATTTCACAAATGGCCTGTCGTTATGATAATTTGCAGTTGGAAAATATATTGTATATTGTTTAAACAAATTTAATAAACAAAGGTATTGTTTGGCAATTTTTCAATAAATAAGCTTCGTTGGTACTTCATGTCTGCGTCTATCCACAAAATTCATTGGTGAAATATTTATAGCTAATTTTGTTAAAGAAGCTAAATCTATCTAATTAAAAGTGCCTTAAATTCGTATTTGTTTATTAAATTGTTATAAACAATTAGGCATTGATGTTTAACGTCTTCTAATTTTAAGTTAACATTATTTTATTTCCATTTTCTTCTGAAAATATTGGTTTAGTGCATTTAAATGTGGAAAATAAAGAAGATATAACTTTTTTCACTAATTTTGTTTATAACAATTTTAATTTTTGTTTTATTAAATTAATACTGCTGAACATCATTTTTAATGAGTTTTACCTCGACGTGGATCATTTTCGGTAAAATAATTTTTTTTTGACTAAATGACAGTCTTGAAAATCAAAACAATTTTTTCATTTTGTTTATTAAATAAAAAAAATTTGAGAAAATTTTTCAAAAATGTCCTCCATTGTAACGATACGGAATTTAATACACTTTCATTTTTTAAAAAACGTCCAAATCAGATGAATAGTTTAGTCTGAAAATTGAGTTGTCCACAGACGCTTTTTTTGCCCTGTGCGACGGTAATTCATAGATAAACCAGGGACCCGTCTTAGGAATTTCGCATGTTTACAATTTTTTAAATATTATTATTAAACAGCATAAAAATTAATAAAACATAACTAACAATTGCAAAGTTTACAAAATTATCTATAAAAAAATAAAATAAATAACTTACTCCTTCAAATAATTAGAAGTTATTAAATCACAACTTCTAAAACAGGTAAAAGTTCATTCTCTAATGTACAAAAATAATTTTTCCTTTCTGTTTTCGTTAATTTACTCCCAATGCAAAAAAAACACTTCCAAAATAACTAGAATTCTTCTGAACATGTATCTTCATACATAAGTGATGAATATAATGTTTTCATACAAAAATATTAAGGGTGGTCGGTCTTAGAAGGTAGCCCGTCTTAGGGAACTTTCTCCTAGATTTTTGTAATGTCATCGTGACCCGCGTTTTTTTTCAGATAAGTGCAATTTTTACCAGGTAAGTTATACGTGAAAATATTGTCCTTAAAAACTTATTCGTTATAAACTCGCAATTTAAACTCAGGTAAATGACCCAGTAATCGTGACCTTAGTCCCAGTAATGGTTTCGCCGTCAATATTATTTTTTTAAGCATTTATACTTGATTGTTATTGATTTTGATTGTAAATAATGCTAAAGCTTGTTATTTTTTGTTACTAAATACTTTTTTTAGAGATCTTTTATCATTATTTCTTTTGGCTATATGCCAATTGCACGATTACTGGGACCGGTACGATTACTGGGTCATCTACCTTAATTTATATTAAGGAAGTGGCATTTAAAAAAGAATTCCTTTTCTTTGGTTTATTGTCATCGTGCCCTACGACTATTTTATGATATCTTGAATGAATTTATTTGCTTTGTTTGAAAAGAATAATAATTTTCAAATAGATTAACGAAAATAGAAAAAGATTCTTTTCAGAAAATTCATATTATTTATCATTCAATGTAATTACGATATTATTGATTAATAATAAATGTTGAAACGTATATTTAATTCGTGCTCTATAGTCCAATCATGTATTTTCAGGGCTGGAGATTGTGAAATATCACGTTGGTTAAAAAGGTTAAAAAAGACTATAAATAAATTCTAAATACGTTTTTTGATCTTGTTTTCCACTATTTTCGTCATATTTCAGATGCATACTAGCAGAAACAACGTGCTTCAAACAAGTTCGAAATATTTTTTTCAACAATAATTATTAGGTGAATATTGACGATTTTTTTATTTTCACCTTTATATGAAAAAATTAAGTTTCAGACACTTTTCAGATACTTTTACTTGAGATTAAGACACTGTATTTGTAAACCGCAACTGAAAGTCACTGTGAGTTAAATTAAATAAAACCAATACCTTCCCAGATGATTATGAGAATGTAAAAATTGTAAATCAACTCTATGTATTTAAATTCTGAAGTTTAAGGGAAATGGTATTGAAATTTCTAACAGTATTTATATGAAAATTAAGGGATCATCCCACTTTAGACGCCCGAAAAAAGGCTATTTTTTGCGAATTTTTCAAGCTATTTCTATTATATATAAAATAATTACATTAATATTAATACATTATTATACATTATTATATTAATATTAATACATTAATTATATAAAAATAATTACATTAATATACGGGTATACATACATACATATATATATATATATATATATATATATTAATGTAATTCTTTTTGGGCTCCAATAATACACTCTTAAAATGTGAAAAACGTTTTTTTGTTGATTTTATATAGTTTTTTTATACAAAAAAGCGAGGCGAACATAGAGTATATATAGACTATACATATAGACTCTTAAAATGTGTTAAAAAGTCTTTTCGTATTGATTTTACATAGTTTTTTACACAAAAAAGCGGGGCAAACATAATATCTCGAATAAAATAGGTATGTCCACGGCGTTGATGTTTTTTTTTTGTATAGGATTGCGTTAAACACAAAAACTAAAAATATGTCGACTCAGTAAGAGTGTGGCTATGGTCCAAACTAGAATCATTAATTTTTATGCAAAATAACAAAATGGAGGATGTTTAAAAAAACCGAAAAATAAGTTTTTTTGTGGTTTTTCAAGCCGAAAAAAATAATAAAAATTAATATTTTGACTTTATTCTAGTTCGAACCATAGCCACACTCTTACTGAGTCTAAATCTTTTTGGTTTTTGTGTTATAGGTAATCCTTCCCAAAAAACCATCAATATCGTGGACAAACCTATTATTCGAGTTCGCCTCGCTTTTTTGTATAAAAAAACTATGTAAAATCAATAAAAAATTTTTTACATATTTTAAGAGTGTATTAATGGAGCCCAAAAAAATAACATCAATATATGTGACGCGATCCGAGAAAAGGGACCTACTAGGCAAAAGTGAAATTTTACAGGGCCAGCGATTGAAGAAATCTCCGCCGCTCTGCACGCGTTCAAAAACTCTTTTTCAATAATTTATATCTTGTGAAATAATGCAGATACAAAATTTCTAATTGTACCCCTAAAAAGATCAGTTAAAGAACTTATAAAAGAGTCACTCAATCATATTTCATTAGTATTTACTCTTTTCTGGCATCTAGTCTTTTTATGGGGTGTGTGGCAGGTGGCTTACGGTTTATGGGAAACATAAAACACATAATATCTACATATCTTCACGAATTGCTTGTTAAGTTCCACGGCTAATAATTCAAGCCACGATCATGGATATTCTATAAAAAAGAAAACCCGTAAGCATATAACGCGTTAAAAATGGCTTTGTCGCTCCTTATCACATAAAACTTCGAACGAGCCACTTCCGAGGATCGTCTTTTGACTTTTTAATGTCCTCAGGAGGGGCACTCCTGACAGTATCCTCTTAACTTTTTCCGATCTAAACACTTTCTTTTTATGAAAAGAAGATCTCTTGGGGTAAAGTGATCTTTCACCAATATTTAATCACTTAACACTTCCCAAATTGTAAAAGTTACCAGATATCATAATCTACAGAAAATACTGACAACAGATTTCAATCAATTATTTTTTGTTAAAAAATAAATATTTAATGGATTAGCGGCAACTTGCTTGTACTTTGCTTGCATCTTTTCCTAACAAAGGGCAAGCAATTCCTTCTGACACTTTGGAGGAAACTTTTGGTTGCACTTTGTTAGCAACTTTTGCTGGCACTTTGGAGGCAACTTTTGCTTGAAGTTTGCTGGCACTTTGAAGGCAAATTTGCCAAAAACTTTGCAACTTTGCTAGAAAATCTTGCAAGCAACTTTCGCTGGTACTTTGAAGGCAACTTTTGCTGGTACTTTGAAGGCAACTTTTGCTGGTACTTTGAAGGCAACTTTTGCTGGTACTTTGAAGGCAACTTTTGCTGGTACTTTCATGGCAACTTTGCTTGAAGTTTGCTAGCAACTTTTGCTGGTACTTTGGTGGCAATTTTGCTGGCACTTTGAGGGAAACTTTTGCTGCCACTTTAAGAGAAACTTTTGCTGGCACTTTGAGGGAATTTTTTGCTTGAAGTTTATTGGAAACTTTTGCTGGCACTTTGGAGGCAACTCTTGCTGGCATTTTGGAAGCAGCTTTTTCTGTCACTTTGCTAGAAACTTTAGCTTGCATTTTGCTTTCTATTTGCTAATACACATTCGCCATTAATTTGCCTGCATATTGCAGACGGATCTTATTCTGTTGGAATCTACCAGTTAGAAATGCTTAAAAAGGAGAATTTAGTAATTAATTTTCAATTAATATTCAAACATCTACTTAATTGAAAATCTGGAACAAAGAGGCTCTTTAGCACCTGACTCGCGTCAGCGGTTAGCGGTAAATGGTTGCTCTTAGGGCGGAAGTAGCAGATCCTAATTTAGCTTAGCAGTGCGTGAGCGAGAAGAGTACGTAGATAGAATTCGAGTGAAGCACAAATCACAAATGGATAGGAGCTATGCATCACGAATGAGTCGCCATTGATGGCTGTCTCCTGGCATTGACATACTCACTCAATACCATCGTTCTTCCTGGCTGTTTCAATGCTTCACTCTTATGGCTGTGTGCGTATTTTCCCATACACATATACTCCTATCTGAAGGGGCAATAGAGAGGGAAAACGATATTATCTGTGATGGATGTCCCATCCGTCAGAATGTCGAACTTTATTTGCGGTAGTGGTGTATAAGCTTCCATGCTACCATACATGCACTTGGAAATTTCGAATAGAGCTTGAAAACCGCGTTTGCAATCCCAACCAGCACTTACGACTGATTACCAGAGGAGCAAAGAAAAATCTCCTTTTTGATCATTATAAGCTGATTCTTGAAATTATCTTTGCTGAAATATTATAAATCGAAGCTCGACTTATTCAGACTCTACTCTAGTCAGGATTTTTTACTGTTTATGTATGGGTGAAAATAAAAAAATCGACGGAAATGTGTCCCGAGAAAATTACGCTCTTATTCTTAAAAATATCCTGTTTTAAATGTAAGGATTTTTTAGCATGCGAGCCACTCTACAATGTTCTATGCTTACATTTATCCATAAGTTACTAAAATACACGTAAAATATTTTCGTCCTTTCGGCATTTTCATTTGGCTTTTTCTCGATCTCATGACGAAAAACACTGTATTTGCCACGTCCAAACGAAAATTTTGGCTTGAGCGATTAAATTCCTCGGCTTCGCCTCGTGATTTAAACTACGCTCTCATCAAAATTTGCGTTTAAACTTGGCGAATAATGTACTATTAAGTATCTAAAAATGTCATCGGGTCCCTTGTCCCTGATATTTATAAGTATTCGAAAGCCTTTTTACAGTCTTTTAAAGTAAAATTTGATGCTTTTCTGCGATACACCTTTTCTCTATTCCTCCTAGAGATAAAAAAAGATGTTAAAAATCGTTTGATTAATTTCAATTTTAAGAAACGAATAGCTTTTCATGTGCCCCCAGATTTGAATTTCAGTTTTAATCATCGTGTTCAGAGACACATTTCGTCGGATTTTTTAAATGAAAATAGTAGTTTTCCATGTTTAAATCAGAAAACAAGCGGATCTTGACGCCAATTTTATAACATACTTATGTGAAAATCTGTCAAAAATGTAAATAAAATAATAAAATAAACTAATTTATACTAACGAAGTAATTTTTAAATAGGTTAACGAAAATAGAAAAATATTCTTTTCAGAAAATTCATATTATTTATCATTCATTGTACTTACGATATTATTGATTTACAATAAATGTTGAAATATATATTTAATTCTTTCTCTACAGTCCATTCATGTATTTTAAGAGCTGGAGATTGTGAAATATCATGTTGGTTAAAAAGGTTAAAAAAAACCATAAATAAATTTTAAATACGTTTCTTGATCATGATCTCTACTATTTTCATCATATTTCAGATGCATCCTAACAGAAAAAAAGTGCTTTAATCAAATTTGAAATATTTTTCTCAACAA
>JBAGKK010082036.1:7722-26791 GCA_037177015.1 Euceroptres primus
TTAAACAGACTTCTGATTCCCTTAATCAAAATTCTAATTTCTTTAATTAGAATTCTGGTTCCTTTAATCAAAATTCTAGTTACTTCAACCAGAAAAAATAGAAATGGTATATTTGATCAAAATTCTGGTTCCTTCAATCAGAATTTTGGTTACTTTAATCTAAAAAAATAGAAAGGTTATATTTGACGAGAATTCTCGTTTCTTTAATCAAAATTCTGGTTATCTCAACCGGAAAAAATAGGAAGGGTACATTTGATCAGAATTCTGGCTCCTGAAATCAGAGTTCTGGTTCTTTGATCAGAATTCTGGTATTTAATCATAATTCTGATTACTTTAATCTAAAAAAATAGAAAGTATAAATTTGTCAAGAATACTGGTTACTTAATTCATAATTCTGGTTACCTAATTCATAATTCCGTTTACTTAATCAGAATTCTGACAACTTTAATAAAAATTCTTATTACTTTGACCGGGAAAAAATAGAAAGGTATATTTGACCAGAATTCTGGTCTCTTTAATCAGAATTCTAGTTAAGTTAAGCAGAAAAAAGTGGCGTCATATTTAACTATTATTCTGTTTACTTTAATCAGAATTATGGTTCCTTTAATTAGATTTTTTATTAATATAACCAGAAAATAATGGTAAGGGCATCTTTAACCAGAAAAAAATTGTTGGGGCATATCTTTAACCAGGAAAAAATAGTAAGGACGTCTTTAACCATAATTCTGGTTACTTTAATCAAAAAAATAACAAAGTAATATTGAACCAGATTTCTGGTTACACTAATCAGAATTCTGGTTTCTTTAACCAGAAAAATAGCATGGTCATATTTAGCTAGAATTCTGGTTGCTTTAATCAGAATTGTGGTTACTTTGATTAGAATTCCGACTACTTTAACCCAAAAAAATAGTAAGGGCAGATTTAACCAGAATTTTGCTAGCTTTTTTTTGAGCGTACAAAAAGGAAGACGAAATACAAAAGAAACACAACTCTCCACATTTTCAAAAAAATAAGGTCTGATTTAAAAAAATGTTCAAAAGTTACTTAGTAAGTCGATTGCCCACGTGGTTTAGCCACGGTCCGAACCAGAGGAAAAATCCCATTACTGAACCAATTTCCATTGACTAAAGTTCATTTATTACCATTCATTTCCATTTATGTCGAATCGCAATGAATAGTAACGAAGAGAGTTCAACTAATGAAAAGAATCAATGCAATGACCTTATCGAGAAATTTTCTTGTCGAATAAGAATGGTAAATTATTCTTATGAATTTAAGAATAATTTAAGCAATCTCCTGAGGCATGTTGGCAGATCTCAATACGCATTTCTGGCCGTGGAGGTCCCTTTTTTGGTTGTAACTTCCAGCATGTGAAATATCGGACCTCTAGAGTCGTAATCAAGCAGCCGGGCTCTCATTAAACGTGGGAATTTTAATTGCGCGCGTTATTAACGTGCCTGCTCGAGAACGAAATGAAAAACGAAAGCGGAAGTGTGGATTCCCAGTGGTTGCAGATTTCAGCCTTTGGTCTCTTCACGAATGCATTACGTATTACGTGGATTCCGTCGCGTTTTCCATTTCATATTACATTCAACAATTAGTCTGCTTGTTCACACACTAACAATAGGTGTCAAACCAACTGGAACTCAAATTTCGTATAATCAAAAACATTCAGCAGATTAAAAAAGTTATTTGTCCTAAAACCAGTTATTTATAATTTCAAATTTACTTTTTTATTATAATTTAACATGAAAATAATTTTATTAATATTAACGATGACATTTATTGTTTCATAAAATAGAATGTGGCCATGCAGCATCATAAATTTTCATATTAAATGCAACTTGCTCATTTGTGTACATCGTCATTATTTGTCAATAAATATTTATATAAATACAACGGTTACGGTAATAATTATTCGAAATTCATTCGCGATTTAGTGCAGTGAGTATTTCGCTCAAAAATTCATTACGCGCACTAGGTAACGTCGAGTGTTCATTATGCAGCTTGCGAAGCTTTCATCCCAGTTTAAAATATCCTGCGGACACAAAGCTTTGATAGAACTGAATATCATTTAGCAACAGATATATGAAACTTTTTCTTTATATTAGGAAATTGTGAACTATTGAATATATTGCTTCCAATGAGTCATAAAATAGATGGTATCATGAAATATTGTATATAACTCCCTGAATGGTTTCAATTATTATTCAGGGACAAAACATCTCTAATATTTTGATATAACGTTTTGATTTAAAAAATATTACTTTCGTTTATATGTGTTATTTAGCAAGTAACACATTTAAAAGGATAGAAAAAATCTGTATCTACCTATAAAACTTTTAGTATTTATTTTTAACATTTTTTCTGCAGAATAACATACTTGTCGATAAAGTTCAAGGAGAGAGAAAAAATATGAGACAGAGGACAAGTGGATACAGTCAATAAACCGAGTAAAGCAAACAAGTCTGGAACAAAAAAGGAACGCGTTTCAAGAGACTATCCTCTACCTTCAGTTTGTGTGAGAATTTCTGGTTGCTGGGAGGATTCCTCCCCTTCTTGCACGGAAGCTGAGCACTATCATTACCCATGGACCATGTCGGGTTAAACGAAAGGATTTTGTGATGCAAATTTCATTCCGCCTCCGTTTTTTCCTTGAAAGACAGGCCTTTACGTGTCGTTGACTTTCTGTCGAAATGCTATTAGAGCGTTGAGATGCCACCAGAGACGAGAGCTCCTCTGTTGACGTGAAAGTGGTTTTTCGCGGTCCGTCGCGGTTACCCCAAGACCTCAGATTCATATCCACCGTGATCGCACCGACGTCGAGTGGAAAGGGGAATGTCAGTATTAATTAATACGCTCCACTGCTCGGCCACCGGTTGTCCGTTAGAAGAAAATATTTTAATTATTTTCCGGAGTTTCGATAAGTAATAAGAGGAAACAAAAAATCGATCAGGGTTATTTATCGAAGCTTGAAAGAATTAAAACCGATTCCATTTCAACTCATGCAGAGGGGTCCAGATTAGGGTGCTAGAATAAATTGGCCTTTAAATATATCATTCTGCAATCAAAATAAAGGGATATGTATTTCATAGTTTAGAAAAAAAAATTTATCTTAAGAATTACGAGCTATTGAAGTTAACCTTCCAATTGTCAAAATCTGTCGAAAACTGACAGATTTTTTTGAAATGCTGTATTTTCCTACTTATTACATATATTTAAATATCTATTTTTGTAAATGATGGGGTAATCCTTGATCTATCGGCTCAAATATTTACGAATATTGTCGAAAAAATCATAATTGTCAATTTTTTTATCACCACTGAATAGATTTGATCCAAGATTACATTTTTTATATATTTTTATATACATATACAACTTAACATTTATTGTATGTTGCACATAAAAAATATGTTTAACGGATTTTTTTCCATGAATGCTTTGCATTTCTTGCCATATAAGATTTGAGTAATTTTTGTGAATTGAAGAACGAAGCCTGGTTACATGTGCCAGCGCACAGTGGGGAAAAAGCACCTTTTTTGGACAAAAATCGACTGACAGTAGAATTCTTGACGGATTTTGATGTTTTTCCTTTAAAAATGACTGTAAGTCTTCCAGGTATAACGAGTGACTGTGAATATTTTACTCTGACTAAACGAAAAATTGTTATTTAACAACAAAGTTTAAACTTTTTTCTGTCACCATTTATTTTAAGATTTTCAAATTTATTAAAGCAGGTCATAAATCAATTTCAGGTCATAAATCTCGATAATGACTAACTAAAAATAATTTCCAGTAGGTTAAAGTAAGAAAAAATTTTTTTATAATGTTATAAACAAACTATTGAACAAAAGTCATTTTTTCGTGATTCGCAATAAGAAGCTATTTTAAACCCACAGATTTCGTATGAGATATGACAGATAATAATGTGCGCTTACAATTAGTTAAGAATAGCTGCCGTTTACCAATTACTTAAACAACTTTCATAAACAAAGTCACACTTTAACCATTTTTTCATTAATAGGCTTCTTTTTTTACGGAAGCAACTTGAAATGTTTTGCCAAAGACTCCTTGCTGCCATATTTTTCATAACTGTTAATTATGAAAAATTGTTGTTAATTATGAACAATTTTAATAATTTTTAATTATAAAAAATTGATAAACATATTAGCAATAATTGTTAATTATATAAATAATTTTTATAAAGAAGTGCACATTTTCACCATTTTTTTCATGAATACGTTTAATTTTATTTGTGGAATGAACTAGAATTATTTTTTCAGGAAATCCTTGCTATCATATTTTTCATAGTGACAAAAAATGTTAATTATATAAACAATTTTTATCAAAAAACGCTTGTTTTCACAATTTTGTCATGAATAGGCTTAATTTTCGTTTAAGGAATTAATAGTTTCTATCAATTTGAAAAATATGACAGCAAGGAATCTCTGACAAGACATTACGAGTTGATTCCGCAAAAAAAAAATGAAGCCTATTCATGAAACAATTGCGAAAATGTGCATTTGTTTATAAAAATTGTTTACATAATTAACAATTATTCTCATTATAAAAAATATGGTAGCAAGGAGTCTTTGCTAAAACATTTCGAGTTGATTCCGCAAAAAAAATTAAGCCTATTCATGAAATGATGGTGAAAATGTGAATTTGTTTATAAAAAATTGTTTAAATAATGAACGATTTTTGTTACTATGAAAACTATGATAGCAAGGAGTCCCTGGAAAGACATTTCTAGTTCATTCCGCAAAAAATTAGGCCTATTCATGAAAAAATGGTGAAAATGTGCAATTGTTTATAAAAATTGTTTATATAGTTAACAATTATTGTCTTTATGAAAAATATGGCAGCAAAGAGTCTTGGGCAAAACATTTTTAATTGATTCCGCAAAAAAAATTAAGGCTATTCATGAAAAAAATGGTGAAAACGTCCAGTTGTTTATAAAAATTGTTTATATCATTAAGAGTTTTAGTCACTACGAAAAATATGATAGCAATAAGTCTCTGGAAAGATATTTCTAGTTTATTCCGCAAAAATAGGCTTATTCATGAAGAAATGGTTAAAATGTGCATTTGTTTATAAAAATTTTTTATATAATTAACAGTTTTTGTAATTATGAAAAATATGACAGCAAAGAATCTTTGCCAAAACATTTAAAGTTGATTCCGTAAAAAGAAATGAAGCCTATTCATGAAAAAATGGTTAAAGTGTGCATTTGTTTATAAAAATTGTTTAAATAATTGGTAAACGGCAGTTATTCTTAACTAATTGTAAGCGCAGATTATTATCTGTCATATTTCATACAAAATATATGGATTTAAAATAGCTAATCATTGCGAATCACGAAAAAATTACTTTTGTTAAATAGTTTGTTTACAACATTATAAACAATTTTTTAATTTCTCTAACCTACTGGAAATTATTTTTAGTTAGTCATTACATTGATTTATGATCTGTTTTAATAAATTTGAAAATATTAAAAGAAATGGTATCACTGAAAATGCAGACAAAAAAAGGTTTAAACTTTGATGTTAACTAACATATTTTTGTTTAGTCACAGTGATATATTCGCACTCGCTCATTATACCCGGAAGTCTTACGGCCATTTCTAGAGAAAAAAACATCAAAATCCGTTAAAAATTGTACTGTCCGTCGATTTTTGACCAAAAAAGGTGCTTTTTTCCCACTGTGTAGTGGACAAAAGAATTCAGAAGTGTCACTTATGGAAAGCTGCAACTAACGAAAACGGTGAAAAACATTCCTATATATGACGAGAACTGTAAAACATTCATGGAAAAAATCCGTCAAACATATTTTTTAAGCGCAAAATGTACAAGATCTCTAAAAAGATCACTTTTTTCAGTAAATTATAGTTTATTTCAATTCTTATATTTCCATGGAAAACATTGATTATGCATATTTTTTATCAACGTGTAACATACAATAAAAGTTGTATATGCATATAAAAATATATAAAGAAAGTAATCTTGGATCAAATTTACTCAGTGATGATAAAAAAATTGACAATTATGATTTTTTCGACAATATTTGTAAATATTTAAGTCGATGGAATGTAAGCCTTTAAAAAGCGCAAAAGACTTTTTTGTAGAAATTTTAACTCTAAACAACTTTGTACTCTTCACATTTACCCTTTTTCTTAACAGTTTACACAGAAATTAAAAATTTTAATTTTTTGACAAAAAAATGGTTTACCTAAACAACAGCATTTATGAAAAATGTAGTGCACATTGTTAAAACTCTTCTCTAAAAAAAAATAAAAATTTTAAAAGGTGGACTTTTTTTGAGAAAATCCATTTTTAGTATTTTCAGAAAAATAGACGCCATTTAGTCATTTTCCAAAAATTTTACTTTTTCTTTGGATCATTCGATAGATCAAGGATTTCCCCATCATTTACAAAAATGGATATCCATTTATATTTAAAACAAAAATATACATAATAATTAGAATTAGAAATTTGATTGATAAGAGAATAAATACTCCAAAATATTCTCAAATCTGTTTTATTTTCTACAAAAAACTTAACGTACTTTCAACCTATTATGAAAAAGTAATAGTCATGAAAAAGTTAAAATTATAGAAAAAAAAACAATATTTAAACAAAGAGTAAATAAAATTGTCTTTAAAGAAGTTAGTTCATGGCAATTTTTAATAAACTTTTATTTTATCAATTGAAAAAAGGTGAAAAGGTGAAACATTTCAAAAATAGGTGACGAAATTCAAAGTAGGTGAGAAAGTATTCCAAGCTGTAATGTTTAAATATTTTGTTGGATTTCTTCTCTCCTTATCGACTACATTTTTTATCTGACAATCAAACGAAGTAGGAAATTATTATTTAATCATTCCTATTGATTTTTCTAAACAATAATTACGTGAAGACGTTTATAAGTTATTTAAGTTATTTTTACGGAGAACTCGCGCTTTCTTTAGAAAGTGAAAGAATTTCGAAAGGCTTTTCGTTAAATTAATTCATGAAAGTTCAAGGAAGTCAAAATATATTTTCTTATTCACCAGGTTCGTATAGATGATTACTCTGACATCCTAGCCAATAGAGATTTACTTTTTTCATAGTAAATTACTGTCTGAAGGAGAAAACTAAAATAACACAAAATAAACCCATGAAACCTTGCATTAAAAAAATGGTTTTCACTTATAAATATTATACAAATAAAACCAATACCTTCTTATAAGATGATGGGAAGGTAAAAATGTACTTTTGTTTGTTTTGTTTTAACTTATTTGCTTTCGTTTGAACTTTTAATTGCTTTTTTTGAACTTCTTTGTTTGAAGTATGAAAGACAAGCAATTAAAAAGTCAGTGATTGAAAAGTTAAAAGTTGTAAATAGCGGAGGTAGATTTGATCTGCAGATAAGAACAGAGAAGTATTTTAGAATGAAAATAACTTTGACTCAATAAGAGAAGTTTCTTGGCGGAAATTATTATCGACGGAAACGGAAATTAGAGCCCAAATTTAGACCATATGTTACGAGAATACTGGCTATTATTGGTGGGTAATCCACCGTGACCTTCTGTAGTTTGGCTTAAACTTAAGCACTTATTACGAACTGAGGTTTCGGGGGTATTAAACCTCTTATATTGACACTTATCGCTATTCATAACCTGCATGAAACCACCATAAAACTCGAAAGCTTTCAGCTTACTGGACTCTAAAATTTCTCATGGTTGGGGTTCAGATTTAAGGACAGAAATATGGCCTTAAAGAGTGTACCCATCTTATGGTTAACATCAACTTTTGCAGCGAACCCTGCGAAGCTGATATTTCACTTACTTATAGAGTAACGTGGCAAATCTCCTTGGAAGTAAAATAAAATTATGAAAATGTCAGAACAGGAAATAGTGGTATCTGTTTTTTAAAATATATAAAAAAGCAAACAATATTTATAGTTTTGTTTACATACTTTTTTAAATTATTTTTTTATTTATAGTTCCTTATTAAAAATCCTTATCAAAACATTTATTTGGATTACAGATTATAGATTTTTCTTGGTTGATTAGACATTTTTCATAAAGAGTAAATTTCCTATCACTATTCAAAGGCTTTGGTAATCTTCCCTGGAAAAATAAAGTTTCACGATCACACTTCTCCAATCAATTAATGGAATCGTTTGATCATGGAGCTTGCTTAAGAAACTTTTTCTTTCAAGAAGAAATTGCAGTAGTCCAAGTTCAGTTGTGAGAGTGAGAAAGAAACTTTAGACGGTTAAAAACTTAGAGCGTCTTAATCGAAAGATGCTGTGCGCTATACTTTTACGGGTTATTCCTGTGATGTTGCTTTTTTTATGAAAGTGTGTCGACATTCAGTTTAATGCCTCTACATTTTCAATCCATAAAGTTAATAATATAAAAATTTTTATAAATCTTTGTGTTGGATTATGATTTTTAAAAGTATCTCCAAAGATACTTTTCGTGAAATATAAATCAATTTCTTTCCCAACATTTTTCCCAACATTTTGTTCCCAATAATAGGTATTTATTTTTTATTTTGTACCGAATCTAATCTAGTTCACAAGAGCGGAAGTATTTTTGAAAATCAGTTGGTCAAGTGGACTTCAAGTGCCAACTAAAAAGGGTTTAGTGATCATTGTGATACCCTGATGCAATTTTAATGACGAATCAGAAAAAATTATTTTTCCTTGATACATCAATATTGAAGATACTAAAAGTGAATACTTTCTTAGTGGACTTGTTCCCTTAATACAATTGTAAAAAAATACTAATAAAATCAAATATTTTGTTGTTAATAACAGTCCTTTATGTAATTTTTGAAAAAAAGATTATCCATTCGGGAGCTATCAAAATAATTTACAATATGGATCAATTTTATCTGTAACAGTTTGATCCCAAGAACAAATTAATATTTTTCCCATATATTATCAATTGTTTTTTATTGTTAAAAAAATTGAGCTGTAACGTTTTGATATTTTGAATTTGATGTGAATGTAATTTTAAAACTGAATCAAAATAAACCGAGTGATCCCTTGATAACTATGTTCCCCTGATACAATTTTATAAAAGAATGAAAATAAAAACCAATACCATTTTTATAGTTATATTTGATATTGATCTGATACAAATTAACAATGCAAGGGTTGTTAATGATCGTTACTAAACAAATACCGCGTTGTTCCTCTGATATAACTTGAAGTAAAAAGACATTTTCTGTCTTAAAAACAATGTGGTGCTAAATATTATTATAGTTGTAGTTAAACAATTTTAAAATCCAAACTCGGAAAATCGAAGTCTGTGAGTTACCATTAAGTGATAAGAAGTAGATCTAAAGTCAACTTCAGAATTGGGACTTAGTTGTCAAATCCAAAGAATCAGATTTTTTTGTTTTTTTTTCTATTTTATTAGCTCGATAGTTAATATCAAAAACCTGACACGTCGCATCGTTGTTTGGAATTGGATTTTTGCGCAAAAATCAGTTTTCAGGACACAATTTGTTTCCGATTTAGACTTACTTTTTTTCAAATTGAAGCTGAATAAATTCTCCAGTGATCCATCTAGGCCGATTTTTAATTTTGTGTTTTTGAAAAATTCTATTTAAACAACAAAAGCAGAAAAGTTTTCAGAAAAATCATTATTTTAACCCAGAAAAAATGATTTGTGTAAACTGAATATCAAGTAAAATCAATGCATTTGCAATTAAAATACGTAAAAAAAAGTATTTCCTCGGTAAAAACTACTGAGATTTGTTATGGAAGTGTCAGCTAGAAACAAAACATTGTCAAAAATAAAGAATTGTTATTGTTATAAACAAATACTTGAATATGAGATTTTCAATAAGAAAAAAGCATTTTTTGGCTCCAAATTACTGAGATTTGTTATGAAAGTGTCAGCCAGTAAGAAAACAATGTCAAAAAATAAGAATTTTTATTGTTATAAACAAATTTTATAGACAAATACTTAAATTTGACATTTTCAAGCAGAAAATAATTTTTTTGCTTAAAATTACTGCAGTTCGTTATGAGAGCGTTCTCTATTTTTTATATCTATTACGATCTGCTTTATTTTTATGACGAAACAAATTATTGTACAAAATAATATGAACAAATACCATTTTTATTATCAAAGAAAATATTTTATTGTCGATTCACTTTTGTAGTTCAAAGGAAATCAGAAAAATGTCAATCAGGATTGAACAGAGAAGAATACTCTGGCCTTAAAAAAGAGTATGAAAATTAAAAGTTTATTTAAGAATTTGTTTATGACAATAAAAATTCCTAATTTCTGTCAATGTTTTGTTACTGATACTTTCATAACGAACTGCAGTAATTTTAAGCCAGAAAATACTTTTTTTCTGCTTGAAAATGTCAAATCTGAGTATTTATTTATAACATATGTTTATAACAATAACAATTTTTAATTTTTGACAAATCTTAGTAATTTTAAGCCAAAAGATACTTTTCTCTGTTTTAAAATGTCAATTTCGAGTATTCGTTTATAACAATAACAATTCTGAATTTTTGACAATGTTTTGTTACTAGCTGACATTTTTATAACAAATCTCAGTAATTTTGACCGAAGAAATACGCTTTTTCAGCTTGAGAAGGAAAAATTCGAGTACATATATGTTCGCAAAATTTGTTTATAAAAATAGCAATTCTTAATTTTTGTTAATGTTTTGTTTCTAGACGACACTTTCGTAATAAATTTCAGCAATTATAGTGAAGAAAATTTTTTCCGTGCTAGAATGGCACATTAGAGTAATTGTTTATAAAATTTGTTAATAACAATTAAGTTACTCATCAAATCAATTATTTACGTATCTTAATTGTAAATGAATTGATTTTACTTGATATTCAGTTTACAAAAATAATTTTTTCGTGGTTAAAATAATGATTTTTCTGAAAATAACATTTTTTTCTACTTTTGTTGTGTACATAGAATTTTGCACAAATACAAAATAAAAAACCGACCTCCAGGGATCACTGGGGAATTTATTCAGCTTCAATTTGAAAAAAAATCTTCTAAATCGGAAACAAATTTTGAGCTGTATACGGATTTGTCCGCAAAAATTCAATTCTGAACCACTGTGTCGGTTCGTAGACCGATCAGCATAAGTCGGTTCGTAGACCTATCTGCATGCATATATTTTTCTCACAGTGGGTGCGAGTGATTTTCAGAGCTTTCCTTTCCAGTACAGCACCTCTATGCATAGAGAATACATAGTACCTAAAGTACTATCCCTACCATTTTGTTTCCCAACACTAGGTATTTATTTTTTATTTTGTGTTAAATCTAATCCAATTCACACGAATGGAAATATTTCTGAAAACCAGTTGGTCAAGTGGACTTCAAGCGCCAACTAAGAAGGTTTAGTAGGCGAAAGTACTGATCATTATGATATCCTGAAGCAATTTTAATAACGGATCAAAAAAAAAAAATTATTTTCCCTTGGTACATCAATATTGAAGATATTAAAAGTGAATACTTTCTTAGTGGCCTTGTTTCTTTAATACAATTGTAAAAAATGCAAATAAAATCGAATAATGTGTTGGTAATAATATTTCTTTATGTAATTTTTGAAAAAGAGATGATGTTTCATTCGGAAACTATCAAAATGGTTTAAAAAATGGTTGAATTTCATTTGTAACAGTTTTAGCCCCAAAACAAATGAATATTTGTCCCATATATTTTTAATTGTTTTCGATTGTTAACAAAAATTGAACTGCAACGTTTTGATATTCTGAATTTGATGTGAATTCAATTTTGAAACTGAATCAAATAAAGAAAATGATCCCTTGATGACCATGCTTCCCTGATGCAATTTTATAAAAGAATAAAATAAAAACCAATACCATTTTTATAGTCATATTCCTTTGATACAACTCAAAAATACAAGGATTGTTAATGGTCGTTACTAAGCATATACTGCTTTGTGCCTCTGATATAACTTGAAGTAAAAATACATTTTACGTCTTAAAAATAATGTGGTGCTAAATATTATTATAGTTTTAGTTAATTTTAAAATCCAAACTCGGAAAATCCAAGTCTGTGATTTACCATTAAGTGATAAGAAGTAGATCTAAAGTCAACTCCAGAATTGGAAGTTAGTTGTCGAAATCCAAAGAATCAGATCCTCGGAAAGAAGTTTCTCTCTCAAACGTAATCCAAGGAAAAGTTGTTTCTTAAGGATTCGAACGTGAATTTAATTCTTCGATACTTTTTTTCCGTTTTACTAGCTCGATAGTTAATATCAAAAAGCTGGCACGTCGGTGCGTAAACCTATCCTATCTGCATGCATATATTTTTCTCACAGTGGATGCGAGTGATTTTCAGAGCTTTCCTTTCCAGTACAGCACCTCCATGCATAGAGAATACATAGTACCTAAAGTAGCCTCTGCCGTACATGCTATCACGATTCAGTATTCTCGAAGCGTGTATTCCAAATACGAATCCCTGGGTCCGTCGAAGGATACGAATTGTTGAGCGGGTGGTGCTGGGCTAAAAAGAGAGGTGGGTGCTTGAAATAGACGAGAAATTGGTAGGAACCGAATAATTCCAGGCGAGATCTCGCCTGAATCTACTTTCTACTCTCTCAATGTATCCCTCCCGGAAGCGACGCCTGCATTATCGACTAGAGCTCAACGAATCGAACTGGTCGGTTGTGAAGTGAAGTGGGTACATAGGATGTCGACCTACATTTTCCTTATCCTTTTCAAAGTTCTGCTAAATCCTTGCTTAACGAGAAACGAGACGGAATTTCAAGTTTTGTATCTCAATTCTTAAGGGCTCTTCTTTTCCACTCGTAATTTCGTTCCAGAATTAACCCGAGACTTTTGAAAATGCGAGACGCGACATAATCACCTGACGTTAAAATCCCTGCTCTATTTATTTCTTTTTACATTCTTATCAGTATGAGAGTTTATTAGTTTTGTGTTTTATTCAAGCAACATTCAGACCTTCAGACTCTTTAGAAGGTATTTTACAAAAAAGTTATTTTGTAAACACCGAGAGAAAATAAAATTGCTTTAACACCTCTTTTACTATTTTTACTCGACAAAATTTGTTTTGTTTAAAATGAGAATTGATAGGGATCGCAGTGTCACCTGTTCCCCTTTTATCTCCATTCCCCCCTCTCCCCTTCTTTCACTCAAGATCCCCCAAAATCCCTATTTTTGAGAATTTCCCCCTTTTCTCCTTTTTTAATTCCAAGTTCCGATATATTTTCCAAAAATTAATAGAATAAAATTAATAAAAAATTAATTTAAAAAACCGCTACCAATTAGTTACCAGTTTGTATGTTATAATATTGTTATATTCCCAAAATTGCAAAAAAGTTTTACTTATTTTAAATTAGGAAATTTTTGGTGTAAAGATGATTACAAATATTGCATTGATCTTTATCAACTAAATACTACCCCATATTTAAAGAAATAATGTATTAAAAGTCTTTTATTATTTAAAAAACAGTGATAAAAATTATTGAAAATTTCGAATTTTTCTAATTTAAATTTTGTTATATCAAGACATTTAATTAATGAACCTCAATCTTTTTTGGTAGAAAAAGGTGTATTTTAGTACAGTCTCCAAATCTAGAATAAATTTTCTTGAAAACAACTAAAATTGTAAAAAACATGACATCTAAAAAGATTCTTCAGAAAAAATCGACAAAAATGCTTCCTCTTATCGGTTTTGTCTAAAAATCTTATAAATTAAGGGCATTATTTGGGACTATCATTCTTCCAAATTTTATGGCTCTAGCACAAGTGGTTATCATGAAAATTTTCATCGTTACAAAGCTTCCTTTATGAGGAAGTAAGATTAATAAAATTAATAAAAAATTAATAAATAGAAACTTATGATATTGAAAACGTGTGCCACAATATTAAAATGTTAGAGATTCAGAGTCTTCTAGAATCTTTTAGAAACTTCAAACCTTTTCCCAAATTTTTAAAACTTTTCTAAAATATTCTAGACTGACTTTAGATCTTCCGGACTCTTTCGATGCCTTCCAAAATTTTCCATAATTAAATCTTCGAAACCCTTCCATAACCGTCTTATATCTTCTGAGTTTTCTAGAATCTTTTCCAGATTCTTTTTTCTGGTTTCTCCTTTGATCTTATAAAATCTTAAAGAATCTTTCAAAATTCTTAATTATTTAAAAAATATACTAGACTACTTCAGAATCTTCTAAAATATTCTGAACTCCAAAATTCTGCAGAATCTTTTAGAAGCCTGTAAAATCTGCAAAAGATTCCCATAAACCTCAAGAATCTTCTAGACTCTTTTCAAAATATTTTTAAAGTTTTCCAGACTTTTCGAAACTCATTTAAAAAAAGTCTGGAAGAGAATAGAAAATATTAGAAGTTTCGGACAGAACTCGCAAGATTTTTGAGGATTCTAAAAGATTCTGAAACACTCTAGAATATTTTCAAAAATCATAATAGGTTTTGAGGTGTTTTTGAAGATTTTAGAAAATTTTAAAACTCTGAAAAAGTCTGAATGTCTTTGTAAGAGTTTTAAAAAATCCTGGCAAATTTTAGAAGGTTCTAGAAGATGCTGGAGGGTCTTAGAAGATTCTGAAAGAATCAGAAAATCTCTGGAAGATTCGAAAACATAAAAAATATTGAAGATTCTAAAGGATTTTGAGGGATTTTAGGAGATTTAAGGAATCTACAAGTACATGGAAAATTAAAAATATTCTAAAGAATTATAGAAGATTGTCAAAAAATACAGATACAGAAGATTTCATAAAGGAATTTAGAAAACTCTAAAGTGTTACAAAGGTTCTGAAAGTCTAGTTTGTTGAAGTAAGATGTAAGATTTTATAAGATTTGTTAAGATTCTGAAAATTCTTGGCAGACTCAATTCAAGAATTTGGTTTGTTGAAAATTAAAAAATTTTCCTATTTTCATAATTCAGGAATCTAAATTCTTGTCAGCAATTTTAGCAGCCAAAAATTTTTATACATCGTTAATTTCTAGTCGACAGATTTTTTGATCTGGAATTCTGACGAAATTTTTCTTGTTTGTTAACTTCAACGTGTCATTAAAATTATTGTTCGGAAATATTATAGAGCCTCTGATAATATTTTTATGATTTAATAGCTGGTTTTGTTGCAGTCAATATAATTTTATTTCTTAATGAAATGTGAGTTTTCTTATAATAATGTTGTATTTATTCACTTTTATTGACTTCCTTGATATTTTTAAAAGACACAAATTTTCCCTTCTTTCCTCTTTTTTAAAAAAGAAATTCCCTATTTTCCTTAAAATTGAACTACTGAACCATTTTGATCTCTGAATTTATTTCTCAGAGGCAATATTTATCAGACAGACTAAACATAAAGAAGAAAATAATCATCCGTAATTTTTAGTCGACAGATTTTTTGATCTGGAATTCTTACTGACGAAATTTCTCTTTTTTGTTAATTTCAACGTCTCATTAAAATTATTTTTCGGAAATATTATAAAGCCTCTGATAATATTTTTATGATTTAATAGCTCGTTTAGTTGTAGTCAGTATAATTTTATTTCTTAATGAAATGTGAATTTTCTTATAATAATGTTGCATTTATTAACTTTTATTGACTTTCTTGGTATTTTTAAAAGAAACAAATTTTCCCCTTTTTCCTTTTTTTCAAAAAAGAAATTCCCTATTTTCCTTAAAATTGTACTACTGAACCGTTGTGATTTCTGAATTTATTTCCCAGAGGCAATATTTACCAGACAGAACAAAAATAAAGAGGAAAATAATTGTTGACACACACACACACACTCACACGGATATTTTTTTAAAAACTTATTTTCGGATTCCTGATGTCGAATTAGGTCGGGAAATGTTAAAAAATGAGATTTGATCATTTTCATCCTTATATAAATCTTCCTTTATGAGGAAGTAAAATTAATAAAAAATGAATAAACAGAAACTTATGATATTCAAAACGCGTGCCACAATATTAAAATGTTAGAGATTCAGAGTCTTCTAGAATCTTTTAGAATCTTCAAACCTGTTCCCAAATGTTTAAAACTTTTTAAAAATATTCTAGACTGACTTTAGATTTTCCGGACTCTTTCGATGTCTTCCAAAATTTTCCCTGTCATAACCGTCCAATATATTCTAAGTTTTCTAGAATCTTTTCCAGAATCTTTTTTTCAGGTTTCTCATATGATCTTATAAAATTTTAAAGAACCTCCCATAATTCTTTAATATTTTTGAAAATATACTAGACTGTTCCAGAATCTTCTAGAATCCTATGAAATATTCTGAATTCAAAAATTCTGCAGAATCTTTTAGAAGCCTGTAAAATTTGAAAAATACTACCATAATCCTCAAGAATCTTCTAGACTCTGTTCAAACTTTTTAAAGAGTTTTCTAGACTTTTCGAAACTCTTTACAAAAAATCTGGAAGAAAATAGAGAATATTAGAAGTTTCGGAGAGAATTTACAAGATTTTTGCGGATTCTAGAAGATCCTGAAACACTCTAGAATATTTTGAAAAATCATAATAGATTTTGGGGTGTTCTTGAAGATAACAGAAAATTTTAGAACTCTGAAAAAGACTGTATGTGTCTGTAAGAGTTTCAAAAATCCTGGAAAATTTTAGAAAGTTCTAGAAAATGCTGGAGGGTCTTAGAAGATTCTGAAAAAATCAGGAAATCTCTGGAAGATTCGAAAACATAAAAAATATTGAAGATTCTAGAGGATTTGCAGGGATTTTAGGAGATTTAATTAATCTACAAGTACATGGAAAATTAAAAATATTCTAGAGAATTATAGAAGATTGTCGAAAAATACAGATACAGAAGATTTCATAAAGGAATTTAGAAAACTCTAAAGTGTTACAAGGGTTCTGAAAGTCTAGTTTGTTGAATATTTTATTAAATTCTATACAGGGATGTAAGATTTTGGAGGATTTTTTAAGATTCTGAAGAATTTTGGCAGACTCATTTCGGGAATTTGATTTGTTGAAAATTAGAAAATTTGCTAATTTCATAATTCAGAAATTTAAATTCTTATCAACAATTTTAGCAGCTCAAAATTTGTATATATCGTTAGTTTTTAGTCAACAAATTTTTTTATCTGAAATTCGTACTGACGGAATTTCTTTCTCTCGTTAACTTCAACATGCCATTAAAATTATTTTTTGGGAATATTATAAAGCCTCTGATAATATTTGTGATTTAATTGCTGGTTCAGTTACAGTCCATATAATTATATTTCTTAATGAAATGTGAATTTTCTTATAATAATGATGTATTAATTAAATTTTATTGGTATTTTTGGTATTTTGGTAGTTTTGAAAAAAACAAATTTTCTCTTTTTTTCCTTTTTCCCTATTTTCCTTAAAATTGAACTACTGAACCGTTGTGATCTCTGAACTTCTTTCCCAGAGGCAATATTTATCAGACAGAATAAAAATAAAGAAGAAAATAATCATCCGTAAGTCAAGTACCGTTCAATAAAATTTTCCTTACTTGATAAACATTCACTCTTCCAGGAAAAGTTTTTGAATATAACAATGCTTCGCCCCTATAAAAACAAAACTTAATAGTGAATATAGCGTCGTTATTGTTTTCTTTTCCTCGGAGATTAATTTCTCAATCGGAGGTATCGATTAGAGCAGATCCTTACGATCGAGTATTTTCTTAGCCTCAATGAGATCCCCCTCAAAGTGGAAGTGAGGAAGTTGCCTTTTCTGTTGGCTAATTAAATTACCCAGGGACGAGACTTTCTCGAAATGGGTACCCACAACAAAATAACTTCAGCGACGATGCCAGACTGTTATCAGAAGATTTCTCCAAGGAAAAACGGAATAGTGGTTCTGTGAAAGATGAAAGCTGCAACCCGAACAAGAAAGCGTTGTCGCGCGTATTTTCACCAAGACGATCGAATTAACGAGTGGCTTCCTCGTATATAATAAGTACACACGTTACAAAGGGCAGCCGCACATTTCGTTCTCCAAGTTCATATCGTACCTTACCTATCCTTAGTGTACTTCTTGGCGACGTCTTTCCAATAATTGCGTCTGCCATTTGTGATTTTCCAGATCTCGTGACAAAATAAAGACCATTGAGAAAACCTCGTATAATATTATTATAGCAGTATATTACGTTATTTATAAAGGAAAATTGCCGGAAAAATGTGAGGAAATATAAATGGAATTGTAATGGTGGAAAGCAGAAATATAATTAAAGTAATGGTATATCATACTTTCTTTCAATTCTTTGTTATACTTTAACAAAAATATTAAGAGAGGTGGTTTATTCAAGGTAAAAAACATGGAAATCCACTCGGGTAAGTTTGCCAGTAATTAAAGAAGAAATCTTTTTTATCCACTGATAAAAATTAAATTCAAAATGCGTTCACAGTAAATCGAAAGGTTTCAAAATAATAAAAAAAATGGATCAATTTCACTCCATAAAATGTTTGGTCAGGATAACCAGAAATGAATGTTAAATATAGCCGTACTTAACTTTCCAGTAATTTCAACTCCAGTAATTTCAACCTGAATTCTGGTTGAAATAACCAGAAAAATTTTACTAGAAACAAAATTTCCAGTTATTTAAACCATAATTCTGATTGAAATTACTGAAAAGTTTAGTAGGGCTCTATTTAACATTCTTTTCTGATTATTTTAACCAAATATTTTTCTTAGTGTTGATCTGCAACAGCTTTATCCAAAAATAAATTAATATTTTTCCTATGTATTTTTCATTGTTAAAAAAAGTATATCTGCAATGCTTTAATATCCGGAATTTACTACGTTGCTAAATATAAACTCTAGTAACAAATGAATTGAATTATTTACACAATTTTGATTAAAGGGAGTTTTGAGAAGAAACGAAGAGAAAAATAAAAATGAAATCAGCTTTTTGAATAAAAAAAAATTTGTTATTTGATCTACAAAATTTTTATCCAAAAAGAAATGAATATTTTTCCTATGTACAGGGCCGGCGGAACATCCATTGTCTGTTTTTTTCGCTCATTAAGAAGTGCAAATGCAAACAAATGAGAGTAAGCGAGACACGAGCATGTGGAAAACAAATGCCGTTCTTCCACATACTC
>JBAGKK010082147.1:6070-26771 GCA_037177015.1 Euceroptres primus
TCCATCCAGTACCCTTAAATCCATCCAGTACCCTTAAATCCATCCAGTACCCTTAAATCCATCCAGTACCCTTAAATCCATCCAGTACCCTTAAATTCATCCAGTACCCTTAAATTCATCCAGTACCCTTAAATCCATCCAGTACCCATCAATACTGATTCAATTTCTGTCAATCCAAATCCGGTATCCACCAATTAATCCAGTACCGGTTGGTCGATAAATCCTAATGTTCCTAATGCATTGTTAATCCCAATCTAATACCAATTATCCTCAATCAAAGACGAATCAACTCCAAATTGTTCTAAACAAATTCTGATTATTCCTTATTGCCCAGTGTAGGAATGGTATTAGCTCATGAACTACATAGTATGTGATGGATTAAGACTGGACTCGTCTTAAATGATACTGCCAGATCCAATTGGTACTTTTGTGATATTGGAATTGACAATTTGTACTGGAATATGATTGTCGATTAGATATGATTTAGGAGAATTGGTAATGATTAGAGAGGATTGGGAAGAAACTTTAAAGGATGTCAAGGGATTAGAAATGATTTGATGAGGACAAGAAGAACAATTATCGATTGGATCGGATGAAGACAGAGTAGAAGGAATTCATCAATTAATTTCTAAGGATTAAATATAGTTGAGGAGAATTAGAGGAGGAGGGAGGATTAGAGATTAGAGAGGATTGGGAGGGAGGATTAGACATTAGAGAGGATTGGGAGGGAGGATTAGACATTAGAGAGGATTGGGAGGGAGGATTAGACATTAGAGAGAATTGGGAGGGAGTTTTAGGCATTTTGAGAGATTAAAAAGAACTTGATCAGTATAGGAAAGGATGGGAATTACTGGAATATGATTGATTGTCTCTGGATTCACAGACGACGGACGCTAGATTGGAAAACATTGGCACTGCAATCCAGTGCTAATCAGTATCAATCATACTGATTAGTACTTGATCGATTGATATAGGATCAGATTTTAATAAAACTGGATTAGGATTTTTATGTGAATTGTCATTAGGTATCAATTCCAACATGAGGGTTGACTGGAATGATTGAAATTGGATTGACAAGCAAACCAATCTTGAATCAACTGTCAAAATAATTTGGATCCTCACTAATGCCCAGTAATTAATTTCTCTTCAAAAATAATCCTCTAGGAATTTTTCTTAAATCTAGGACGAGAGAATAATTAATGAGTACCCCAGTGTTTGTTTTTCCTACGTGCTTTCTAACGAACTCTCCTCTGAAAAGAGACTTGAACCGAGACTCGGTCATCTTTCTTGCGTTAGGCAGCGTTGCGCAATCATCTTCCGCCTTATATTTCTCCATACGCCTCTGACTCTATTCGAAACCGACAATTATTTCTGGCCTTTTCTAGCCGAGTGGATTGTCCGGGTCATGGTACCCAAAGATCTGCGTCGAAAAAGGACTCAAGTGTCGCGAATGTAGAGAATAAATTTCGTCCTTTCACCCGTGTGAGAAAAAAGCCAGCTGCTAACGAGCGCCCCGGAACAATCAACATCGGGACTATTTTCTCTATTTTCAAGAAGAGATTCGTGTCTTAATTAACTTTTTTTCATCTTGGCTGATGTGCAGTTATTGTCCATGTTACTGGAAATTAGATTAAATTGGATAAATTAATTTTGGAACATTTAGCTAATTGGGAAATGTGTCAATAAATCGGTATGGATTGGAAATGATTTAACCTTTAGAGGGCCGGAAAGCCAATATATTGGCTCACCCCCTGATCGAGACTTTGTCTATGATCAATCAATGATATAAGATATCTTTTGGGCCAATTTTCTGAGATCGAATTTCCTCCCAAATTGCCGGCTCTCTAAAGGTTAAAGGAATCGTTAAGAATTAGGAAGGATTAAAAAATAGGGTTCGGAAGGTATTGGAATAATTGGCTATGACTAGAAAACATTAGAATGATTTGTTAATTACCGAAAGGTAATTAGCAAGTGAAAAAAAAGGATTGCAAGTGATTGGAGTGAATTGCTAATGATGAGAGGTTTGCAAGGGATTGGTTTGGAGGAAATAGAAAGAATTTCCTAACATGGATATATGAAAAGGTATTGGAATTAATTGAATATGATTGGGTGGGATTGATGAGAATTGAAATGGATCAAAAACGATTGGAAGATAGTACGGGGAATGGGATAGTACGAGAAGAATGGGAAAGCATTGAAATTAATTAGTTATGATTGGAAAGGATTGGAATGAATTACCAATGATAGGAGAGGATTGCAAGCGATTGGTAATAATTGGAAGGTATTAGAATGGATTGGATAATGTAGGGGATGGTTAGGTGAAATCGATAAGAATTGCGAGGGATCAAAAACGATTGTAAGATGGTTTGAAGGAATAATCAGGCAAAGGAATTAATTAGTTATGATTGGAAAAAATTGGAGAGAATTGTGAATGGTAAGAATTTTGCAAGGAATTGGTTTGGAAGAATTGGAATGAATTGTGAATGATGAGAAGTTTGCAAAAAATTGGTTTGGAAGGATTAGAAAGGATTGGAAGATAACATAGAGATACGAAAAGACATTGGAATTAATTAGGTTATGATTGGAAAGAATTAGCTAATGATGAGAAGTGTACAAAGAACTGGTTTGGAAGAATTAGAAAGGATTGGAAGATAACGAAAAGGCATTGAAATTAATTAGTTATGATTGGAACGGTTTGGAGTGAATTTCTAATGACAGGAGAGGATTAGAAGCGATTGGTAATAATTGGAAGATATTAGAAAGGATTGGATAACGTGGGTGATGATTAGGTGGAATCGATAAGAATTGTGAGGGATCAAAAATGATTGGAAGATGGTTTGAAGGAATGGGTAGGCAATGGAGTTCATTAGTTATGATTGGAAAGAATTGGAGAGAATTGTGAATGGTGAGAATTTTGCAAAGAATTGGTTTGGAAGGATTAGAAAGGATTGGAAGATAACATGGAGATACAAAAAGGCATTAAAATTAATTAGTTATGATTGGAAAGAATCAGAGTGAATTGTTAATGATAAGAAGTTTGCAAGGAACTGGTTTGGAAGAATTAGAAAGGATTGGAAGATAACATCAAGATACGAAAAGGCATTGGAATTAATTAGTTATGATTGGAAAGAATTGGAGTGAATTTTTAATGATGAGAAATTCGCAAGGGATTGGTGTGGAGGAATTAGAAAGGATTGAAAGATAATATGAAGATGTGAAGAAACATTAGAATTAATTAGCTATGATTGGATAGGATTGATGAGAATTAGAAGGGATTAAAAACGATTGAAAAATGGTACGGACGAATGGGAAGGCATAGGAATTATTTAGTTATGACTGGAAGGATTCGAGTAAATTGACTGGAAAGGATTCGAGTGAATTGCAAATGAAAAGAGACTCTCAAGGTATTGGTTTCGAGGAATTAGAAAGGATTGGAAGACAACATGGAGATATGAAAAGAGAATTGAAAGAAAGAGATATGATTGGAATTAATTAATTATGATTAGAAAGGATTGGAATGAATTGCTAATGATAAGAGCGGATTGGAATTAATTAGTTATGATTAGAAAGGATTGGAATGAATTGATAATGATAAGAGCAGATTGGAATTAATTAGTTATGATTAAAAAAGATTAGAGTGAATTGCTTATCATAGGAGAGGATTGGAAGCTGTTAATAATTGTTAATGATTGGAAATAACTGGTAATGATTGGAACGAGTTAGAATGGATTGGAAGATAAAAGGGAAGCATTGGAAGTGTTTGGATAGAAAGAAATTAGAGAAGAATTGGGTTGAAATTAGGAATATTTGGGTTCGCGAAAAATTGGAAGATATTAAGAATAAGTTGATGTTTCTTTGATTGGAAGAATTTGAAGGAGGAACTTTATATCTCCATTGTCAGAAACTTTCTCTCATAAGAATATATGAATAGTATAACGCAAAGCGTAAAAATTAAATAGGGTTTGCATATAAAAAGGAGAAAATTGTAAAATGCCCCAGAGGATTGAAAATTCTCTGCAGTAAGAACAATTGAACTCGTGGAATGAGAAACTTTGCTTTTGCGAGCTAATTATCATTGTCTCTGGCGAGAGTACCATCGTTTGCCGACAGCACTTGAAAAGAGAGAAGAGACTTCGATGATGCACGGGCAGAAGCTCTTTCAGCAGAATCGCTTCCAATGGCTGCAAACCAAGCTTGAAGGACTTTGAAGATCCTTGTAGAACGACTTCACGGAGTGCTTTTCTCGCGCTTTTCTCTATTTTCTTTCCCTCCTTTTTCATCCACATCGAGAGAAATCTGCACTTTTTAACCTAAGTACGGCACTCGGGAGGACCAAAATGAACTTTTAATTTGGAAAAGTTTTATCATATTGTACTGTTATGAAATTTTACAATGGTAATTTTAATCTATTCATCTAACTTTCCGTATTCAATTCCTTTCATTACAGTTTCCATCCTCTTCAATTACTGGGTTTACTTGAAATTTAGCTTATTTAGTTTTGACCTAGTTTAAGATTCAAATCCGTTTCTAGATTCTCTTATTATTTCAATTCTTTTCAATCGGATCAATTTAATATCAATCCTTTAGGAATTGATCCGAATTCACATTGATTAATTTCAATTCCAATCGAGTACCAATTGGACTGAATGAAAATAGGATGGCTGGAATTTATTTCCAAGGATTAGTTTCGATTGAAGAGAATTGATAATGGGTAGAGAGGATTGATTGGGAAGAAGTTATAAGGATTTCGAGGGATTAGAAAGGATTTGATGAGGACAGGGAAAAGGACTTGTCCTCTTGAAGGACTCAAGTCCTTCAACAACATTGATTAGATTGGATGAAGATAGAGTGGTTGGAATTAATTGCCAAAGATTAGATATGATTGAGGTAATTTTGTGTGGATTAGAGAAGATTGGGAGGAAATTTTAAAGATTTCGAGGGATTAGAAATGAGTTAATCAGGATAGGAAGTGATAGAATGGTACGGATTTGGATTGAATTAGAAAGGCTTGGTACAAATTAGATTTAGGATTGAGAAGTATTGTAAAGGATTGAAGTTTAGATTGAGATAGATTAGAAATGATGGGAAAGAATGATAAAGGTTTGCAAAGGATAAGTGTGTTGTAAAGTTTAGAGTGGGAATTAGAAGAGACTGTTAAGGATAACAAAAGATTGGAGATTGATAACGATGGGAAAGATTTGAAAACGAAAAGAATTGATCGGTAAAGATTTCAATGGGAATTGAGAGAGGTTGTAAAGGATGAGAAGGGTTAGGAAAAGATTGAAAGGAGGATTATTGGGGATTTGGAATGAATAGCAAAGGATTAAAAAGGTTGAGAAAGGATTAGAGCATTAGAAATTGAAATGAGAATTATAGAGATTGAAAAAGACAGGAAAAGTTTGAATATGAGGTGATTGAATTGAGATGATTTGGTAGAGAGTTCCGGAGCTTGGATTTCGCAAAGATTGGAAATAACAAAGAGAGAGAAAAAATGTTGAGAAAGCTTGTTTTATAAGAATAAGAATGAATCGGTAGTGATTACAGTTTGGATTAAGAGAGATTGGATAGAAAAGGATTGAAGTGATTCAGGAAAGATTGAAGAGTGGATTAGGAGAAGTTGGAAAGGATGAGAAAGGTTTGATGCGACTTGGTAGAGATTGGAAAGGGGATTGAAGAAGATCGCAAAATATAGCAATTGACCGTAAACGATTGTGAAGATTTTAAACGAATTTTTAAGGATTGCAGTGAAGATCTTAGGGATTGGAAAGGATAAGAAAGGTTAGAAAAGGATTGGAGTAATTGACAAAGACTGAAGTGTGGATTGTAAAGATGAGAAAGGATAGGAGAGGTTGGAAAGGTTAGGGAAGGATTGGAGTTAGTCGGTAAAGATTGAAGAGTCGATTAGGAAAGTTTGGAAAGAGTTGAAGTAAATGGATAAATATTAAAAAGTGGGTTACGAGAAATGGGAAAGGAAATGAATTGCTAAAGTTTGACGTGAGTATTGTGGAGATTGAAAGGGATAGGAAGGTTAGGAGAAAATTGTAGTTATTCGGTAAAGATTGGAGTACAGATTAGGAAATTCTGGAATAGATTGAACTAAAGATCGTAGAATGGATTAAGAGAAATGAGGAAGATTTGGAGGAAATGAGGAAGATGAGGAAGATTTGGTACTAATGGATCCAGGATTAAAGGATATTGGAAAGAATAGGAAAGGATTGAAATGAATTGCTAAGGATTGAAGTGAGGATTCTCGAGATAGGAAAGTTTTCGGAAGGTTTAAAAAGAATCGGTAAATATTTAATTGGAGATTGGATTATGAGAAATGGGAAAAGATGGGAAGGATTTGGTAGGGATTGGAGTGGAGATTAAAGGAGATTGAAAATTACAGGAAAGGTTGGGAAAATTTTGGAAAGATTGGGCATTAACTAAAGCAATTCCAAGAAGATTGAAGAGGGTATTTTAAAGGATTGGGAAGTTTGCGAAGGACTATAATGAGTTGGTGAAAATTGGACCATATTCAAAGGTATTGTCAATGATTGTACAGGATTGAAGGATTGCAAAATATCTTCCTGCTTTTCCTAGACAAACTAAAACCAAAATGACTATATTCCACCAAACTATGTGTTCTGAAGCCTCAAAATCCCAAATTAACCTAAAAAATCCCAAGGGAGAAAAAATCTAACCTCAAAATCTCTTTCTGTTTCAGGATCTCAACGACTGGTGAGGAAAGGATCTAAGAAGATAGGGTGATAGTGTGTAGTGGAGTGATAGTGTTTGTTGGTGGAATCGAAAGATGAGGCATCCTCATTGAAAACGCGTGTCTTTAACGGGGTGGTAGATGCGTGCACGCGTCAAGAGGACGTGTGTTCGCCGTCGTCGTGGCCCAGGACGAGGGAGCGAGCTCGAACTCGATCTCGGGAAGGGGGCTAAGTTAGAGGGATGAGGAGGAGAGAGTGAGAAGCCTCGCGATCGAGAGGACCGGCCGACGTTGCCGGGAGGGCTGTGATAAGAATAGCCCCCTTCAATATGGCGGGCGCAGGTCTCTTCTTCTTCACCACCTGTGTCGCCGCCCACCTTCTACTGCTTCTGCTACTTTCGCTACGAGGGACCCGAGCAGAACAAGGTAAACAATCTTCTCATTTACTTATCATATAAAATCCCTTCGAAACATACGTAAAACCACCGTTTTTGAGCCATACAGATTTTGAGCTAAAAACGGTGTGTGCGTCGAACCCGGATTCGATTTCCGGTCGAGGTGGGTTTTAAGGGTTTCTTAGCCTCGGGCAGAAACCCTTATAATTTCGGTCTGTTATCCGTCCGTCGTGGTATTTTGTCAGGTAACTGACATATGGCCCAAAAGTGGCATAAGACCCAAAATTGACGTAGGACCCAAGATTCACTTAGGGCCCACAATTGGCATAGGACCCAAAATTGACACAGGTCTCAAAATTCGTGCAGGGCCCAAAATTGGCAGGGCCCAAAATTGGCACAGGTCTAAAAATTCGTGCAGAACCCAAAATTGACATAGGGCCCAAAATTGGCACAGGCCTCAAAATTCGTGTAGGACCCAAAATTGGCAGGTCTCAAAATTCGCGCAGGACCCAAAATTAGTATAGGGCCAAAAATTGGCATAGGGCCCAAAATGACATTGGGACGAAAATTGACAGGACCCAAAATTGACATTGGGCCAAAAACTGGTGTATGACTCAAAATTCACACAGGACCCAAAACTGACATAGAACCCAATATGGGTATAGGGCCCAAATTGACATAGGACCCAATATGGGCATATGGCCCAAAATTGACGCAAGGCCCAAACTGACATAGGGCCCAATATTTGCATAGGATCCAAAACTGACATAGGATCTAATATGGACATAGGACCCAAAACTGACATAGGGTCCAATACGTGCGTAGGACCTAAAACTGACATCAATATTTGCATAGGACCAAAAACTGGCATAGGATCTAATATGAACATAGGAACCAAAACTGACATAGGACCAACTACGGGCGTAGGACCCAAAACTGGAATAGGACCCAATATGGGCACAAGGTACAAAACTGGTATAGGGCCCAATATGGGCATATGACCCAAAAATGACATCGGACCCAATATGAACATAGGGCAAAAACTGGCATATGGCCCAATATAAACATAGGGCCCAAAAGTTGCATAGGACCCAAAAGTGGCATAGGGCCCAAAACTGGTACAGGGCCTAATATGGACAGAGGACCCAAAACTGGCATATGGCCCAATTTGGTCGTAGGACCCAAGACTGGCATAGGACTCAATATAGACACAGGACACAAAACTGGCATAGGACCTATATGGACACAGGACACGCCATGAATATTTTTCTTTTTTGGCTTTAATTAAATAATGTATTTGCGGTATTAATTTATAGCTATATTTGAGTGAATTTATCATTTAATTGATGAACGACTTAATTTGGAAGTTATTCGCATTAAAGAATGGGTTTGGAAATTTTGCAGGAGAAAATGGCAAGAGGTTAACTTAAGATCATAAGACAGATTATGCGTGAACCGTCCTAATCGTTAATTCGGCCCACCATTTATTCGGATTCCGATGATCCTAGGCTCCTGGTACCATTACGCGGCCCCGAATAAGGCCCCGTTTTCCATATTTTAAAGGGGAAAAAATCATGCCTCGGGGTACCCTTCATCCATGCTCTTGAATACCGTTTCCGAGATTCTGATAATTTTTCTAATGCGAGCAATCTTCGAAATTACGGGTTCGTTCCGAATTAAAAGCCTATTAGCTTAACGCGTTCGGAGAAAAAAAAAAAGAAAAGTTAAAAGTTAAAACTTTCACGGCGTGCTTCGTTGAAAAGTTTCAGCTGATGCGCCTGCAATTTTAGGTTAAGGTTTCATTAGTTGAATTCAAACTCAACCATTAGTTTTTAAATATTTTAGTCTTTTTATATTTAATTTGATCTCATTTAAATTTTATTTGTTATCGTCGATTCTCATTTTACTTGAGATTAATATTCTATTTTAATGTCAACTACCGTAATTAAAGTTCAAGTACTGTAGTTAAATTTATTTGATGATGAGAAATAGCTTTTCCATTTGCATCTCTTCAAAATGCGATTGGAAATGAAAAATTTGTAATTGCAAAGAGCGATGAAACAGCGTTTCATGGCAAAGTACATAAAATAAGCTTAAAGCTAAATTACACTGGGCTTTCAATTCTTGCCTGCTTTTCATCTTCCATTTGCACGAAGTGGAGCACATTACTCGATACTCGAAGAAACTCGGCATCGACTCAAATGCGGAAAGGGCACTTTCTTTGATTGCTCATTCTCAATTCTCCCTCCCGTGTCTTTCGACTCGGAATGAAAACGTTTTGAAATTCAAATTTCAAATGACATTAAAAAGCACCCGTTCAGATTCCTCATAAAAGCGAGACCGAGTAAACTTCCCTCCAAGTTGTGTAGAGAATTATCATTTCATCGATTCGTGTTTGAGAAACTCAAGATTGAAATTCCTGTTTTGAAGAATTGCAGTCGAAAAAAAAAATAATTTACTTGATCAGTGGATAATTTTGTAATTAATAAATAACTTATTTCGTAATAAATTATTTAATTACTGGATCAAGATCTTGAAAAGGATGCTAAAATTACTAAAAAAAAATTAAAAATTTCCAATACATATTTTTCCCTTTTAAAAATTATTAAAACAAAATTTTTCTCCTTCCAAAAAATCCTGCGTCCGTCTGATGACCTCGAGTCGAAATCCGTCGGTACGACCAAATTCCCTGCTCGCTGGTAGACCAAGCGTAAACTCGATTGCCTCTACCAAGGGGGCAGAGTCGCTCTCTTCGTCTCTCTTTCTCTCTCAGTTCCTGGATTTCCCTCTCGCTCGCCGCCAGTGAGTAAGAAACGCGGCAACGCTGCAGGAATGCCCGGCCAGCCCACCGCGTGCATACCTGTACAACCTACTACTCCGGTCCAGACCTGGAAGCCTCGCAGCATCCCGTCTGAGAAATGGAAAGAGAAAGAGAGACCGCGATAAGATGGTTGGGTAGGTTGGGTTTATGAGAGAACTTCGGTTGGGCGGGGGGGCTGGAAAGAGGAAGACAGACCGACGAGCGAATAGATAGAGAAGGAGAAAGAGACAAGGACCGGTGCCGAAGCGTCTGGGTCCAAGTGAGACAGAATCGGAGACAAAGAGAGAGTGTGTTGTGCGGTTTGAAGGGGGGGGGGGGGTGAGAGTGCGTGTGCAGAGTCTGCGTCTCGTGTGCGTGCACGAAAGGAATGGCGTACGGGAGCAGGCTGCGTTTCACGATCCTTCCATCCCCCCCCCCTCTCTGTCTTTCTTTCTTTCTCCCTCTTTCTCCCTTCCTTTCTTGTCTACTTGGTGTGCAGGGAAAAGATCAAGAATGTAGGCTACTCTCATTGATAGACTTGGATAAGCAACTCTTGTTTTTTTCAACCCCGTTAACCTGACAAGTAGCAAAATCTAATTTAAAAAAAAAAGGTGGAAATAGGTTTTGAATGGTTCCCTGATTGATAATCCATTAAAAAATTTCAGTTTTTTGCAATAGTTTGGAAGTTATTGAGAGTTTTGGAGAATTGGGAGATTTCGGTTTTTTTTAGGAATGAGGTTAGCTGTGGGGCTTAGAGCGCTGGGCGAATTAAGCCACGACCGGACTGGGTTCGAATCCCAAAGGAGTCATTTTTTTCGAGTTATAATTTTTTTCCGAATTGTAATTTTTTTACGTTACCAGAATTATCTTAAGGGCAAAAAAATAAAAAAAATAATATAAAATACATTTTTTTATTGTAAGAAGAAAAAAGATTTTTCAATTGAAAAGATTGCATGTCAGCTTTAAATTGCTGACCTTTGGCATCTGGAAATTAATTTTATATATAGTTTTTTCATCTCTTGAAAGAGGTTTAATTTTTAGGCTCTTCATCCTCGGTAATTTTATCATCGCCAGGTAGATTCTTTCGGTGTGTAATTTAAGATCCCTAGACATTTAAATTTGATTTCAGTCTGTCAAGGGAAATCACGCAAAAGTACCCGAAGTTTTTTTTTTAATTCTTCACACGCGACGGATAAATAGTTCTGAGATAAAAATTCAGAGAAATAATATATACTGCAATTATGTTGCCGGTTAAAAATCCATGCACAAAAGCTTCGATGGTTCAAAAAAATCGTAAGTACCGTCTCAAGTGAAAGGAATGCGGAGACGAATAAATGGGAAAAGGTTTGCATTTAAAAAATTGGAAGGAGACGATTTAAACAAAATGGAGACGATTTAAACAAAATGGAAACGAAACTAATAAGACGAATTATTGGACGAACACATTAATTAATGAAAAATTGAAATGGATTATTTTTCGAGACTGCAATAATTAATGTTTGGCAAATCGAGAAATAGATTGGTCCAGAATTTTAAGTGACTACTGGGAAATGAGCGCAGCAGAAAATTTATTTCCACCGGGGGTTAAGTATTTTAACAGCATAACAACTGTAATCCTAGACGGTCAAGGAATAAGAGTAGCCATTAATCCTTCGAGTCTCAAGCAATCGCCGACGCATCCGTAAAAAATAAAACGCCTTCGTAACGCATCGTTGTAAAACTGACAACGATAATTCCAGGTGAAAGCTTCACTGCTCAACAAACCGTCCTTTATTTGATTTTATGATACAAGATTATGGCAGTTCTAACTATTTTTTTCAAAGTTTTGCTAGAAATTAAATTTTAATATTTGAAGAAAAATCTTTTTTTAGTATTAAATTTGTTTATTTAATTAAAAATGTTAAATTTTCAATGGAACTTTAGTGAATGAACCATAGAACCTAAATAAGTTTCAATGAAAAGCAGAATATTCTCATCCATTTGAATTAAAATTTTTAAAAAGTTCATTTTACTGAGTCCGATATTTTAAGCAAGTTCTTTTTAGTCGCCGATGGAGGTCAAGAAGTTTTTTTTTTGCCTTTGACTCGAAGGCTTTCGGAAAATTTCCCCAGATACTGACCGGATTAAGAAGTAGGAAAGTGCTTTGAAGCAAGATGAGAAAATGCACCTCCCACTTTAGGGAAAAAAGAAATGAGACTCTCCGGACAAAGTGATTTCTTCACAGAAAGAAGATTTCGAACAAAAGATGATGGCCTCTTTTTTCCATTATTAAAAGTAATGTCTAAACATTTTTTCTAAGAATTTCTATGTATCAGGATTGGGGCGTATGTAAGTTACCAACAGTGCAGGTGAACTGTTGGTTTATACCGAATTATACCGAATTTGTATCTTACCGAATTTTCCTATTCTGGAATTTTTATCTTACCGAATTTTCCTATTCTGGAATTTTAATCTTACTGAATTTTCCTATTCTCGAATTTTCATTTTACTGAATTTTCTTATTCTGGAATTTTTATCTTACCGAATTTTCCTATTCCCGAATTCTTATCTAACCGAATTTTTATCTTATCGAATTTGCATATTCCTGAAGTTTTATTTTACCGAATTTGCATCTAACCGAATTTTTAGATTCCTGAATTTTCATCCTACCGAATTTTCAGTTAACTGAATTTTCAGTTGACCGAATTTTCAGATTTTCAATTTGCCGAATTTTCAGATTCCCAAATTTTCAATTTATTGAATTTGCACTTTATCGAATTTTCAGTTTACCGAATTTGCATTTTACCAAATTTTTATCTTACCGAATTTTCCTATTCCCGAATTTTTATCTTACCGAATTTTTATCTTTCGAATTTTCATATTCCTGAAGTTTTATTTTACCGAATTTGAATCTAAGAGAATTTTCAGATTCCTGAATTTTCATCTTACCGAATTTTCAGTTAACTGAATTTTCAGTTGACCGAATTTTCAGATTTTCAATTTACCGAATTTTCAGATTTTCAATTTACCGAATTTTCAGATTTTCAATTTACCGAATTTTCCGATTCCCAAATTTTCAATTTATCGAATTTTCAGTTTACCGAATTTTTAATTTACCGAATTTTCAGTTTACCGAATTTGCATTTTACCAAATTTTTAGATTCCCGGATTTTTATTTTACCGAATTTTCAATTTACCGAATTTGCGTATCACCGAATTTTTATTTTACCGAATTTCCATCTAACCGAATTTTCAGATTCCTTAATTTTCATCTTACAGAATTTTCAGTTAATCGAATTTTCAGTTAACCGAATTTTCAATTGACCAAATTTTCAGTTGACCAAATTTTCAGTTGACTTAATTTTCAGTTTCTCAAATTTTCAATTTATCGAATTTGCACTTCATCGAATTCTCAGATTGCCGAATTTTGATCTGCACTTTATGGAATTTTCAGTTTACCGAATTTTCAATTTCCCGAATTTTCAGATTCCCAAATTTTCAATTTATTAAATTTGCACTTTATCGAATTTCCAGTTTACCAAATTTTCAATTTACCGAATTTTCAGATTCCCAAATTTTCAATTGATCGAATTTGCACTTTATCGAATTTCCAGTTTACCGAATTTTCAATTTACCGAATTTTGGGTTTACTGAATTTGCATCTTACGGAATTTTCAGATTCCCGAATTTTTATTTTACCGAATTTTCAATTTACCGAATTTGCGTATCACCGAATTTTTATTTTACTGAATCTCCATCTAACCGAATTTTCAGATTCTCTAATTTTCATCTTTCCGAATTGTCAGTTAACCGAATTTTCAGTTGACCAAATTTTCAGTTGACCCAATTTTCAGATTCCCAAATTTTCAAATGATCGAATTTCCGGTTTACCGAATTTTCAATTTACCGAATTTGCATCTTTTTCAGGTTCCTGAATTTTTATTTTATCGAATTTTCAATTTACCGAATTTGCAAATTACCGAATTTTTATTTTACCGAATTTTCGTAATCTCGAATTTTTATTTTACCGAATTTTCAGTTTGTAAATTCGGTAAAATAAAATTCGGAACTAAACAATTCGGTAAGATGCAAATTCGGGAATCTGAAAATTCGATAAACTGAAAATTTGATAAGATGGAAATTCGGTACACTGAAAATGCGGCAAAATGAAAATACATAATTTCGGAAAGATGTTAATTAAGTAAACTGAAAATTCGGGAATTTGCAAATGCGGTAAAATGAAAATTCAGTAAGATGCAAATTGGCTAAACTGAAAATTCGGTAATCTAAAAATTCGATAAACTGAAAATTCGTTAAACTTAAAATTCGGTAAACTGAAAATACGGTAAAATGAAAGCTTAGGAATCTGAAAATTTGGTAAGATGTAAATTCTGTAAAATGAAAATTCGGTAATCTGAAAATTCGGCAATTCGTGCATTCGATAAAAAAATTTTTGGTATAATGCTGGTTCGATTACTTACACTTCCGGTAACTTACACGTGTCCCCTCGATAATAAACAATAACCATTTTATTTTATTTTACTTCCCTTTTACCATGAAAAAAAATATTTACATCTGACGGGAATCGAACCCGTGACAGTGTCGGTCACGCCCGTATCTTATTGGCCAAATTCGCGTGGTGCGAAGGGCTGATTCGACTCGCTGAGATAAAGTCGTCAAGATCCGCTGAGTCGCTGTACAGTATAACCTACCGCGCATAAGTGCGCGCGCATTTTAGCGCACCGACATGCGTGTATGACCGACGTGACGCAAAAAGACCATCGCGCAAGTCGAAACGCGATATGCATGCGCCAAGAACACGAGTGAGCATAAATTTTAATTGTCGAGAAAATCCTTAAAGAAAAGAGAGAGACAGAACCGTTTGTTAGTGGCAGGGGAGTGAGGGGGGGCGCAGGACAAGGTGAAAAGGAAAGAGCCGATAAGGATAGAGAACTCAAAGGTTAGGCACTCCCAACGAGAGTCCTCGAGGGATATTCAAATACCACTCGAAACTAAAGTTATATTTTTTATACAAATTTAATTTTTTTATGCATTCAAGCATCATTTTATTTTATATTATAAAATTTTCCATCATTTGAAGTTATTAGGAGTCCCGACGCCGTGTTTTTTTTTTTTGTATTGATAAGTTGTGATAATGGAAATATTGGAAAGAATTTTATATTTTTATATGAAAAATAACTTTTTATTGGATTTGTTTATTTCTTCATTTGAAACGTAGCTGGTTTATGAATTTTCTTTGTACTTTAAAGTCAGCTCGTGGTTGCATATTAAGCCTCGTAGACTTGGACCGAGGCCCGTGGGTATAGTTATAGTTATAGTTATAGTATGCACACGTACGATATACGTGGCCTTAGGGCTTTGAGCGCAACACCCTGGAATGCCTACTTTTACTTTTCCCGTTTCCAAGTACTCGGGCTGAATCGGGTGCGTTCTCCGTGACCGTGATGTGGATTCTCCACTTGGGATAGGCGCTGGCTTCCGGGAATTAGAATTTAAATTCGCAAATGTCCGTTATATAATTTGAACCGTTATTTTTTATATTACAGTTATTATTAAATTGCCGTTATTAATTTTATTAATTAATTCAATTAATTAATCTTGCGGCTGATTTATTAAATTTATGATAATCTTAAATACTGAATAAATTAAAATTTTTTTCAAAGAAAATTTAAATTTAATTTAAACATGAAATCAGCAAATGATTGTTAGCATTTTCGTCAAATAAATCAATCTTAAGCTGATCAAATTAATCAACGGAAGTACTAGTTGCTTTTAAATAAATCCACTTTGTGAAATATTGTAATACTATTCTGATCTTTATTCATTTGAAATAAATCTTTTCCTCGAGCTAGGACCTTTGATCTCCAAAATCTGCTCGATAAATTGATTGCGGACGTTCGACGAAGATTAATGATCGGCAGGCCCAACCACGCAATTCTATAATTGCACTAGAATATTTAGGATCGAAAAATATTTTTGATATTAAGATCAGTAAAATTAAAAGGACTTCTGAAAAAACCAGGGAAATTCTAGGAAGATCCATTTTCGAGTTATAAGGCCCATAATTGGGCCCAAAGTGGAAAGTATTTTTCGAGTTATAAGGCCCCAAGTGGAAAGTTTTTTTTCGAGTTATAAGGCCCCAAGTGGAAAGTATTTTCTTCAAGTTATAAGGCCCCAAGTGGAAAGTATTTTTTCGAGTTATAAGGCCCCAAGTGGAAAGTATTTTTTCGAGTTATAAGGCCCAAAGTGGAAAATATTTGAAAGTCAATACAGAGTTTATTTCAATTTGGGTTTCCCACAATTCTGATGGAGAACGGGATCCGGAGATAGATTCTCAGGTACGTTGATGATCATCTCGGTGGGAGAAAAAAGGGCCCGATTTGTTACGCCCTTGGATCTTTCTTTTTTACCATCCTTCTCTTTCGCCACGGCCCTGCGGACTTGGAGCTTCCGCTTTCTTTCTAGCGGGTCCTTCTCGCTCATTACCGGCCCGTGAACTCAGGACCCAAAATCTGGGACCTAATTTATCCCACTCGATCACCCGCTGAGCATGCTTGCTCGAAATTTCTCCATTTTAATGAACTTTCCTAATGTTTAATTACAATCACACTCATACTTTAAATCTTATAACTTGTCGATGAAATTTTGGGCCTCATAATATTTTTATGAATTCTAAGGAATTAAAATAAACTTAGATGCAACTTATTTTGGTGTGGCAAATTTTAAGACTTTTCAAGACATAAAAATCTTTTAAGACATAAAATCTCAAATAAGACGAAAAAAATGCAATCCGCCGAGACTCGAACCCCAATTCGTTACCGTGGAACTAACCGCAACTGCTTCCGGTCATCGTGTCGGGTAAACTTCAAAAGCCAATTTCTCCGAAACTATTGAAGATTTCTCAAAACAAAAAAGTCTCCATTGAAGAGATTCTTACGGTTCACTATATCCGTCTAATAAAAAGGTTATAGAAAAAATCTTGAAGGCGGAAAAAGTGTTTTCTTTGAAAGATATCTCTTTTTCGGTTTTTGGATCGCCTTTAGAGGCCAATTATAGTAATACCTGATCCTCCGTTATTAGCCTCCGCGTGCTTAATGTCGGACAGCGAGTTTCTTTACTTTCTTTAGTGAGGCTAGGCCCTTGGAACAGGCTCTGTTAACGGTGGCTCGCCTTTGTGGCTACCTTCGCTTCCATTTCACGCTCAGGTGACTATTGTATATTTACTTGCTCCCGACCGAAAGGATGCGGGTTATGCGTTTGACTTGTATACCCTAGATTGCCAAGTTTCTTATCCTATGTCTATTAAGTTGCCCGGGAGCATGAGAACAAGTCGAATGAGAGGATATTTTATCCCCCCCCCCTTAGATTTTCCGAAATTCATTTTTTCAGAAATTTTGAGTTTTCGGTCTTTTATTCTTTTCCGTTCTTGCTTTCCTCTTTTTCCATTTTCCAATTTTGATTTCCTTCTTTTCTTATCTTTTCCAGGGTCCAGTTTCCATTTTCCAAACTCCATTTTCCACTTTAGCTAACCTTATTTTCCTTAATTTTCATAATTGTTACCTCTGTTTTCCTTATTTTTTTATTCTCCTTTGTGACTTTTCTGTTTTTTTTTTACTTTTTCCGAATTTTCCAACTACTTTTTCTATATTTTCCTACTACTTTTTCTATATATTCCAACTACTTTTTCTTTATTTTCCAACTACTTTTTCTTTATTTTCCAACTACGTTTTCTTTATTTTCCAACTACTTTTTCTTTATTTTCCAACTACTTTTTCTTTATTTTCCAACTACGTTTTCTTTATTTTCTAACTACTTTTTCTATATTTTCAAACTACTTTTTCTTTATTTTCAAACTACTTTTTCTTTATTTTCAAACCACTTTTTCTTTATTTTCAAACTACTTTTTCTTTATTTTCCAATTACTTTTCCTTTATTTTCCAACTACTTTTTCTATATTTTCCAACTATATTTCACCTCATTTTCAACCTTTTCCACTAGATTTTTCCTCATCTGTCTAAAGTTCCTTATTTCCCACCTTTGACTTCACTTCTTTTTCGTAACTATTTTCACGCCTTGCTCCCTATTTCCCATCTTTTAATCTTATTTTAACTTTTCCTGGATTTCCTTATTTTTTCAACTTTTATCCTAATTTTTCCGTTTTCTACACTCTTTTCTTGATTTTCCACCTTATTTATATTTTCCAATTGCATTTTCCATATTTTTCAGTATATTTTTTCTTATCTGTACCAAACTCCTTATTTTCTATCTTTATCTCGTTTTCCTTTTTTCATTCCTGTTTCCACACCTTTCTCCCTATTTCGCATCTTTTAACCTCATTTTAAGTGTTCCTGGATTTCCTTATTTTTCTACCTTTTAAACTAATTTTGTTTTTCCCGTTTCCCATACTCTTTTCTTGATTTTCCACCTTATATTTTCCAATTGCATTTCCCTTTTTTTCATATTTCTCAGTAAATTTTTTCTTATCCGTACCAAACTCTTCATTTTCCACCTTTATCGCACTTTCCTTTTTTCATGCCTTTTTTCATTCCTGTTTCCATACCTTTCTCCCTATTTCCCACCTTTTAACCTCATTCTTAGTTTTTCTAAATTACCTTATTTTTCCACCTTTTAACCTAATTTTCTTTTTCCTTAGCCGTTTTCCACACTCTTTTCTTTATTATCAACCTTGTGACCTCATTAACCATTTCTTTAAATAATTTTCCACAGCATTTTAAATCTCATTTTCTTTATTTCCCATTTATTCCAACAGAATTTTTCTTCAGTTTTCAGCCTTCCTAATCTCAGTTTTCCCTTTTCCTAATCTCAGTTTTCCCTCTTCCTAATCTGTTTTCCCTCTTCATAATCTCAGTTTTTTAAAATTATTTCCACATGTTCCGTATTCTCCACCTCTTCATATTTTCCGTGCTTTCCTTATTTTCCAGGTGACCTAAAATATTTTCCTCTATTATCTTTCATTTTCAACCTCATTTTCCTTAACTCCAAACCCTTTATCGATTTTCCAACTACAAACATCACCTTATTTTCCTCTTTCAACCTTCTTTTCTTTCTTTTCTTCTTGTTTTCCACTTTTCAACCTTATTTTCCCTTTTCTCATATTTCCCACCTTTTAACCTAAGTTTCTATTTTCTCACATTTCCCACCTTTTACTCTAATTTTCTCCTTTCTCATATTTCCCACCTTTTAACTTAATTTTTCTCTTTCTCCCTTTTCCCAACTTTTAACCTAATCTCATTTTTCCTAACCGATGACCGCGGCCTATAATTAATATTTTCCACCTTTTATTACCTTCTTTTTCTTTAGTTTCCGCCCTAGCTTATCTCAGTTTCCACTTTTGAATCTTTTTATCCGTTAGTTCGATATTTTCCACCTTTTCTTATTTTCTTTTCATTCCTAAATTTCCAGCCATCCTAATCTAATTTTCCTCCCTTTCCAACCTTTTTTTCCTTAATTCTCTAACTAGCAGACTGTTTTTTTTTCTGATCCTTAAAATCTGTAATATTTTTAATTTGTTCATTTAAAAATTTTTTATCTTACTTAATATTATTTTTCTTATTTTAATTATATTCTAACATAATTGAGTCTTTTCAAAAGCCAAGAGAAACAAGACGAGAATCACCGTTAGCCTTATTGGATAGCTGGTGATTGTGTCGTAATAAGATTTCATTTTTATCCTCTTTATCTGCACTAAACGCCATTAAAATGTCCTAGAAACATTTCAGTAATTCCGAGTGGTCACGACCTCTTCCACGATCATAAAATGAGATGACTGCACGGCCGCTCCTCGCTCTCCGTTTGACGCGCTTGTTGCAGATTTTCATATAATGTCTTGTTTTATCTACAATGTTGAAATTAAATAGATAACAGAATCAATCAAAATACAATATTAAACAAAAATTAAATGGTCCAGTTAATAATCAAACAGTAATATTTTTTTTCAACTGACACTGCCTTCAGGTGACTTCATACGACTTCCACTGACTTTAGTCATTTAAAGTGATTTTAACTGATGACTTCAAGTGACTTTAACTGACTTCAAGTGACTTTAACTGCCTTCAAGTGACTTTAACTAACTTCAGGTTACTTTAACTGACTTCAAGTAGTTTTAACTGACTTCAAGTGACTTTAACTGACTTCAAGTGACTTTAACTGACTTCAAGTGACTTGAACTGACTTCAAGTGACTTGAACTGACTTCAACTGACTTGAACTGACTTCAACTGACTTGAACTGACTTCAACTGACTTCAAGTGACTTCAACTGACTTTAAGTGATTTTAACTGACTTCAAGTGACTTTAACTAACTTCAAGTGACTTTGACTAACTTCAAGTGACTTTAACTGACTTTAAGTGACATTAACTGACTTCAAGTGAGTTCTACCGACTTCAAGTGACTTGAACTAACTTAAAGTAACTTCCAGTAAATTAAGGTGACACCAGGTGACTCTGATTTGCTTCAAGTAACTTAAAGTGGCTTCACGTGACTTCCACGGACATTAGTCACTTCAAGTGACTTCAACTGATAACTTTAGGTGACTTCAAGTGACTTTATCTGAATTAAAGTGATTTCTAGTGAATTCAGATGACATCAGGTGACTTTGATTGTCTTCAAGTGATGTAAAGTGACTTTAACTAACTTCAAGTGACTTTAACTAACTTCAAGTGACTTTAGGTGACTTCAAGTGACTTTAACTAACTTCAAGTCACTTTTATTGACTTCAAGTGACTTTAAATGACTTCATCTGACTTAAAGTGACTTCCAGTGATTTCAAGTGACATCAGGTGGCTTTGA
>JBAGKK010082344.1:0-50071 GCA_037177015.1 Euceroptres primus
ACACATTCACAAAAACCACTTTTTTGGGTTCAGGGGGTCTCAAAACGTCGAAATTTGACAAAAACGGGGGGGGGGTCAAATTTTACACAAATCTAATACCTTCTCCTATGATGATGAGAATGTAAAAATCTTACCTTTTGGTGGGTTGACACGCAGTGCAGATCTGTAGAGGCTCTCCTCATCGTACCAATCAGCATTTCGAAGAAGAGTCCTCGCAGACATTAGGCCCAAAAACAAGATCGTCGCCACTAAAATTCCTTTGGCCACTTTTCTAAGTCCGGACTTTCTCGCAAGTCCATAAGTCACAGAAATGGCAGCTCCAATTGCCAAACAGGCCCCGACACTCGGAAGATAAAGAATTCTCTCAGCGATCACGAATCCAACATAGAAGAAGAGATTACTAGCTGGGAGGAAGGGAAGCACTAGAAATCCGAGAATCACAAGAAGAGCCGAAGGAGCCGAACATGAATATCTTGGGGCTGCTTTTTTCTTAGGACAGTGGCATTCGTTGACAGGGCCATTATTATTATTGGCAGCCCTGCATCCATCTGTGTGACAGGCTCCTGTCCTTCTTCCAGCACAAACTGGACATCTAGATGTCGAGGACCAGGAGGAGGTAGACATTGAATAGGAAGACAGCTCGAAGGTCGTTCGTGACCTTGAACGGGCCCTTCTTCTGGAACGACGAACTCGACGAACTGCCCAGAGGGTAGCAGTGCCTAAAGCAGCATAAAGGCAAGCAGATTCGAGATTTCGTGAATCTCTTAAGCTGGTTATTCTTGGCACAGCATCCATGGACCAATCGAAACTTAGTGTGATTGGACAGAGGAGCATTCTGACACTTGCTGCGGGTAGATAGAGGAATGTGAGACCTCGGGTGAGCCTCGAGGGATGCCGAGCTACAGGATTGTCAGCACTTGCAAATTCAGGAACTCTGCCACCACTGATCCTGAGTCTTCCAAGGGTTAGCATTGCCAAACTTCCTGCGAGGATTGTCGAGCTTCTCCATTTGCCATAGCCAGTTGCTGGGATCTGAAAATTTAAAAATAGCAGCTCTTGATTTACGGTCACAGAATTAATAGGGTTCTTTTGGGGAAAGATAAAATTATCTCACCAAAAACATCTAAGATGTAAAAAAAGTCCGTCAAGTAAAAAGTCAGCAGTACCAAGTTATATTTTTGAAATTGGTTATTATTATCTAAGTGAATGAAAATTTAATAATTTAAAAAACCAAATTAATTGAAAAATTTTTAAAAACTAAAAAAATAAGAATAAAAAAGGAGAAGAAAAAAATTATAAAAACTTGGTGAGATGCTTTCAGTTTTTTGTAACAATCTCTCGACAAGTTTTTATAATTTTTTTCTTCACTCCTTAATTCTTAATTTTTCAATTTAATAAATTTTTAATTCATTTGTTTTTTGAAATTATTAAATTTTCATTTAATTAAATAATAATAACCAATTTAAAAAATTTATACTTATTAATATAACTTGGTACTACTGACTTTTTACTTGGACTTTTTTGCATTTTACATGTTTTTGGTGAGATTTCACTTTGTTTTCAAATTAATATTTTTATTTAATCAAATTACTTATAATAATTCATTAATTATTATTAATAATTAATTGTAATTACTTATATTAATATAAAATGCATAATATAATATTGTAATATTTAAATATAAATATGATACGGCATAGTACATAAATAATAATTCTACCATATATAAGTGATTGTCAAAAGGTGCTCAATATTAGATTACGAAATTTCTGAAAAAAATTATTATTCCATACCGCCTAAAATATGTTTTCTTAAACACGACCAACCCAAGAGAGTATGAAAAAAAGAAATAGAGAGATCAAGGAATATATTTGTGATAGTTATGAATTCTATTCGAAAATAACTCCTATACCTATGTTTCTGCCTTCTAAGCGTGGAGTCTTACTTGAGTTCTGAATGTTTTTAAATAATGTGAATGCATAGGAAGTTGATGTACAACTATAGGAATGGAAATCATTTTCGGGGAGCTTGAGAGGAAAAAATGAAGTCGGACGTCCCTAACCTCAAAAGTCACTTAGTTCGCAATGTATGACGTTCGACCTTGACAATATAAATATCTGAAGAATTTTTTAAAAATATTGCAAAAACAGGTAAAAATTATAAAAAATATGAAAAACATCTGTGATTGCGTGATTTATTTGATATTGACTACACATCTTCAATGTATCCAATCGTTTAATAAAATTTTGAATTAATAGTTCGATAAATATGACATTTTGTAAAACATATTGTGCAAAAATAGTGATTATTATTCACTACCATTTGGAAATACTGATGAAAAATTGATTTTCAACTATATGAAAATCTTCGTTAGCCTAAAATTAACAAATCTACGTCATATTTTGAAGAATTTGAATCATGATCTTCGAGTTTCATCCTAAATTGCGCCCTGATGTGAGTACTTTGCTCAGATATATTTAGAAAAAATTAATTAATCACAGGATACCGTAGGGTGAGGCTATTATGTACAATTTTTACGTCTTTTTCGAGGTTTTTTTAACTTTACGCCCATGAAAAAATTTTTTCAGCTTTTTCATTTTGCAAACAGATGACTCAATTCAGAAGAGAAATCAATCATTTTTAGATTTTTAAATCATTTTCTGCTTACTAATAATAATTGTTGAAAAGTTGTACCTTTTTGTACCGCCGATCTTTTAATTAGGTACAATTATTGTTTTTTATGTATCAAATGAATAAAAAAAATTTCTTATACTGATATACTACTTACAATTATTATTTAACTGCTTGGGAATACTTTCTGATGATAAAATATGACAAAAAATGTTTAATTAAGAAATTCATATTAGTTTGAGGTGTATCAAACAGATTAAAATAAAACAAACATCATCATTAATATTAACGAAATATATTTTTAAAAAAGATCTATAAATTGTTTAACATCTATAATCTATAATTTAACTGATACAAATTTTCTCCTGGAAGCAAAAAAAAGTTGTACATTAAAATAATAATAATTGCAGGTTACTTCTTAGAGATAACATTTTCTCTTATAATTGATGTTAAAATCTTCAAAATGCAGCACAAAAACTTGATTCTGTCATCGATTGAGCTGCAAGATCGAAAATAATATAAACTGAAAAGTGAGGTAAGGTTTCTGACAGGCATCCTCATATTTTATACAGTTATATTTCGAAAATTATCAATTATTGTGAAATATTCTTTCAACTTAGCTTTCTAAAAAAAAATAATTAAAAAAAGAAACAAATACCCGACTACACAAAACTGAAAAATTAGCACATAGCATAACTTTCTGAACCAGCCGAATTGTACCGCCGATTTTCTAAGTTTCATATATCACCTTTGAACTAATTAATGAAAGCACAAACTTGCATTTATGAAAAAAATTCCTTTTACCACTTAAATTTAGAAGAAATACACGGGCAATCGAGAATTTTTTATTACTTTTAAACTATTGAACTGATACAAAGTTTGGAGGTCTAACCAATTTTTTAAAATGCACCTACATATTTCAACATTTTTCAATCCTTGAACCGAGGTTGCATAAAATTCCACCCTCATCCTCGGTGAAGTAGAAGTCCTTCTGAATCTTATATGCTAGGAGATTATCATTTTTATCCCCATTATCATATTGAAAAATATACTCAAAGTGAATTGTACATATTGGCCCCACCATGCGCGGATAGCTCCACTCTACGGTATGTGAAAAATGATAGGGACTTAATTTAATAAAGTACTCTTTTCAAAATACTATAATTTAGGAAACACTCAGAAAATTATAATTATAGTTACTTATAATAATATAAAATACATAATATAATATTGTATTATGTAAATATAAATATTGTATTACGTAATGTAATTAAATTGTATTATTGTATTACAATATTGTATATTGTAATATTGTATTACATTATTCTAAAACATTCTAGAAGTTTCTTCAGGGTTTCTTGAATATTCTACAAGATTTTAGAAAGCTCTGAAAGAGTCTCGAGATCTTTGGAAGGATCTAGAAGAATTTTGAAGATTCTGGAAGGTTTTAGAAGATTCAGCAAAGTTTCAGAAGATTGTGAAAGACTTCAGAAAATGCCAGGGAGGATCGTAGATAATTTTAGAGGACTTTAGAATATCCAGCAGGAAGCTTCCACATCTACAATATTCTGAAATATTGTATGAAAAAGTTTCTGGCAGAGTTTAGAAGATTCTGGAATGTTGTAGAAGGTTGTGAAAGACTTCAGAAGATTCTATGAAGAATCTTACAATGTTAGATAATTTTGGAGAAGTTTAGAACATCCTGAAGGATTCTAGAATATTCTAGAAAAGTTTAGATAATTATGAATGATTTAGAAGATTCTGGAAGAGCCAGAAATATTTTGATACATGGGAGCAATTTTTAGAAGGAATTTTAGGTTATTTTACAAGATTTTAGACAACTCCAAAAGAATTCGGATATCTTTAGAAGGGTCTTAAGGAATTTTGAAGATCTTGGAAGGTTCTAGAAGGTTGTGAAAGAGCTCATAAGATTTCATGAAGATTACTAGATAATTTTTAAGGTTTTTGGGGGGATTCTAGAATATTTTAGAAAGGTCTAGATAATTTTGGATGATTTAAAAGATTTTGGAAAAGCCAGAAATATTCATTCTAGAAAATTCTAGTAGGTTGTGAGAGAGTTCAGAATATTCCATGAAAGATCTTTGATAATTTTAAAGGATTTTAGAAGATCCTGGAGGATTCTGGAATATTGTAGACAATTCTAGATGATTATGGATGATTTAGAAGATTTTGGAAAAGCCATAAATATTTTGATAAATTGTAAAAATTTCTAGAATATATTTTTGTGTATTTTACAAGATTCTAGAAAACTTGGAAAGAGTTTCGACATATTTGGAAGGGTCTTAAAAAATTTCTAAGATCCTGGAAGGTTTTAGAAGGTTATATAAGAGTTCAGAAGATTTAATGAAGGTTTCTAGATAGTTTTGAAGGAGTTTAGAAGATTATGGAGGAGTTCAGAATTTTCAAGAAAACCTAGATAATTATAACTGATTGAGAAGGTTCTGGAAGAGCCGAAAATATTCTGAATCATTCTAGAAGTCTGTGATGAAATTTATAAGATTTGGAAAAGTTAAAAGAAGCTTCTACATCTACAATATTCTGAAAAATTCTAGAAAAAAGTCTCTGGAAAAATCTAAAAGTTTCTGGAACTTATATGTATAAAATGCTCTAAATTTTGTACGAAATTGTGGAAGTTTTTAGAAAAATTATGAATTTTGGTCTATAAATTTTCATCAATTTTGATCTTAATTTAAATTTTGAACATTTTATTTTATATTTCGCCTGGAAAAAGAGAAAATGGGGAAACTTTCAAAAATATTGCACATTGGGGAAGAATATAGGAAATAAGGAACCAACTGTGACACTTGAATATTTCTAAATACGTTATTTTTAATATTTTAAATGACAAATAATACAAAACCCTACTTTTGCATTTTCATATTTTATAGCTCTAATTTTTTTTGTAGTTCCTATAAATGTGTGTATGAAAACATAATTTTCCCTCTAATTCAGTATCCATGTTCTGCACTTATGGTCCTTGAACTTTAGGGCTCAGATGGCTGAAACTACTGTGAAATCAAACTACAGAAATGGAAGTCCATTGTTCGGATACGTGCATGACTATGCAAATTTGGATATATGTAACTTTACTTGACAATACGGGTATGAAGTAAACTGGATGACACATATACTCTAAAGTTTAAAGTGAATTTTCTCATAACATTCTAAACAGGATTAGATCTCCCTAGTGCTCGTGTCGTATCCAAAGAATAGGAAGGGAACATCTCGAAATCACTGGTTAGCTGAAAACTCAGTTTAGCACCTACTTCAAACTTTATTTTGAAGAGTCGACACTAACCCTTGGTACTTTAATGAAACTGCTGGTTGAAGTAAGAGAGAACCTTCTTAGCATTTTGTGGAAAGTGCAAAAAATTTAAGATTTTGAATTTAAAACAGATGAGTTCCAATATTAAAATTTTTAACGGAAGATTTTTAAAGGAGCAGAATTTCTGAAAAAGTGTTGTTCAATAGCAAATTAAAAATTATTTAATTATAATTCTAAATTTTTCATTTTTAATCTAATTCTAAAGAAATAAACTTCCAACCTTCGAAAGCGAATTGATGGAACTTTAGATCTTGCGAACAACAATTGGTTAAACTTTAGAGAAATTAGGTGCAAAGACTTTTGGACTTGGACAATGTTTGTTAGATGACTTTAGTTCTTTGGACTTTAGTATGGGTTTACAGATAAAATCAATATACTGCTAGGTAGAATAATTTGAATTTTGTATATAATTTGTAATATAAATTATTTATAAAATAAATACAAAATTGAGTTTTATACATTATATAAATTAAATTATGAAAGATATTCTTGTTATTTTGAGTTTAGATACTTTTTCCGAATGTTTTCACACATAAAAGTTTCTAAATTCAAATGCCTTCTAAATGATTATAGCTTGGAACGACTTTCAGTTTGTGCTTTCAAATTTAGACGTTTTTAAATCTAAAAACTTGAAAACTCTTTTATTGTGGTTCGTTGTAGGTTTGTACCTACACCTTTAAATTGAAAGGCATTAGAACTTTTTAAAGTAATTATCAGAAACCAAATACAAATACGTTACAAAATATTTTTGTCAAGTTTATATATTTCCATTGAAGTTGCTTTATTTTAATTTATTAATATGTAATTATGCATCTTTATTTTTTTGGTTCCCAAATATCATGTAATTTGGAAATTCTATTCTCTGTTCTTCACCCACAACAAGGGGACATCTATCATCTCCCTATCATCTATCATCTGCACAGAGACCACAACAAGGACAATAGATCTTAAAGTGATCTCTATATTCTGTAAACTGCCCTTCCCAGAAAGCTACTACGTCTACAAAAACAGATCAATTTATTGAACTACGAAATAAGAGGAGAATTTAAGCAATTCGGTGAATTTTAGTGAATTAGAATTCTCTCAACGTATTTTTCACAGCGAAAAAATCGTAAAATCATTTCTGAAAAAATAAAGGAATGATAAAATTGTGGGTAAAAAGTATGAAGAATGTTTTATTTGTAGCTTCCGAGGTTGGGGTTACAAAAATATCTGAATTTTTGACGATGGGGTTGTAGAAAAGGAAAGAAAAAGTTAAGAAAATAACACGAGTTTTGGGTTGGATAACAAGATCAGGTACATCTGTTTTTAGATTAAAGAATTTCAGAAACATGAATATTGTGGTTGTGTAAAAACATTAAACATGAAAAACATTGATGTTTGGATTTGAGAGAAATAGTAAAAACACTGATGTTTCGATTAGATAAGAAAATCTTAAACATTTACGGTGGTTAAAAATCAATAGATACTTCATTATTAAAGGAAACAAAGGTCAAAATATAAATAGATAGAATATACATAAGATATTTGGAAAACAAAAATATTAGGATTTATGAAAAATACTAGAATCGTAGTTAGTATTGCCATGTAAAGTATTGAAATAATGATTGTATTTAAAAAAGAATACTTACAATACCATAACTTCTAAAATTATTTTTGTGGACCATCTAAATTATCCTGGTAAGAGTCAATTATCCTTGTACAGTTTATAATTCGAAAAGACAGAATTATTAGCAGAAATTCAACAACCATCTTCTGGATATAATTCAATAAATCTAAATTTAAAGAGAAGGAATGCGAGTCAACAATCATTCAATTAATAAGATTAGAGAAGAATTTCAGAAACATTTAGGCTACGGTTAAAAAATAGAATGTAATTTAGAAATTCTGTGATTACTGAACATAGAAAAGAAAATCGGCTAAAAAACAATTACAAGTATAAAATTTTGAGATTAAATAACAACATTGGATGCATTTGTTTGAATTAGACAAAGAAAAACTTATTACTATTGATCTAAATAAAAAAGAAACCTAAAAACGTCAATATTTTAGCAAGAATGGTTGCATTTTCAAAATTAAAAGTTGTATTTAAAGAAACACATCTGTACATCAATCTGCAATCAATCCAGGGAATAGAAAGGAAAATCAAAATCATCTTTATTTTAACATAATTTATTTTATCTTCAAACCCAAAAATCACATCTGTAGAAATAATGATTCTTGGAATTAGAAAAAAAATCGGAAACAACAATGCAGTAGTTCAAAAATAACACCAATTAAATAACAACATCAAATGCAATTATGTTTAAATTAAGAATAGAAAAACTTGTTACTATTGACAAAGAAAACAATCGTAAATTCTTGGGAATAGAAAAGAAAATGAAAAGCATCAATGTTCTAGACTCTGAAAAAGTCTAGAAATATCTAAAAATTTGCGAGAGAGTCCAGAAGATTTCCGAAGATTCTAGCAGTTTGTGGAAGAGTCTAAAATATTTTTCCAGATTTTAAGAAATGTTCAAGAACTTTTAAATATTTTGCACGATTTTAGAAAACTCTGAAAGAATTTCAATATCTTTAAAAAGGTCTACAACAATTTTGAAGATCCTGAAAAGTTTTAGAAGGTTGTGAAAGAGCTCAAAAGATTCCATGAAGGATTCTAGATAATTATTGAGTACTTTAGAAGATTCTGGAGGATTCCAGAGTATCCTAAAAAAGTCTAGATAATTATGGATGATTCAGAAGATTGCAGAAGAGCCAAATATATTCTGATACGTTCTATAAAATTCTAGAAGGCATTTCTGTACACTCTACAAGATTTTAGAAGACCTTGAAAGAGTCTGGAGATCTTTGGAAGGATCTAGAAGAATTTGGAAGATCTTAGAAGGTTTTAGAAGGTTTTGAAAGAGTGCAGAAGATTTCATAAAAAATCCATGATAATTTTGGTGGACTGTAGAAGATCTTGGAGGATTCTAGAATATTTTAGAAAAGAAAATCGAAAAAATCAATGCAGTGGTTCGAAAATAACACCAATTACAACATTTTGTAATTAAATAACAACACCGGATCCAATCATGTTTGAATTAGGAAAAATAAAACTTGTCACTATTGATAAGAGTCATAAACATCAATCTTGGAAATAGAACAAAAATCAAATGCATCAATTTTTTGGCAAGAATGATTGTATCTTTAAACTCAAAAGTTGTATTTAAAGAAGCACATTCTGTAAATTAAAAAAGAAAATCCTTAACTTCAATGCATCGGTACAGAAATATCACCAATTAAAAATTTTTTGTGATTAATCATCATCAAAACATCAGGTGCAATCATGCTTGAATTAGGAAATGGAAAATTTGTCACTATTGATAAGGACAACAGTCATAAACATCAATCTAGGGAATAGAAAAGAAAACCAAAAGTATCAATGTTATTAGCAACAATGGTTCTGTCTTCAAACTCAAAAGTTTTATTTAAAGAAGCTTTAATTTTTATTTGTTGTATTTAAACTTTAAGTTTTATTTAAAGAAGTTTATTCGACATCTGTCGAAAAAACATCAATCTAAGGAATACAAAGGAAAAACAAAAGCATTTATGTTTTAGTAACAATGGTTGTATCTTCAAACTCAAGAAGCAAGCACATCTATAGAAAACATGGTTCTTGGAATTAGAGAAGAAAATCGGAAACAGCAATGAGGTTTGGTTAAAAAATAACACCAATTACAACATTTTTGTGATTAATCATCATCAAAATATCAGGTGCAATCATTTTTGAATTAGGAAAAGGAAAACTTGTCACTATTTATAAGGACAACAGACATAAACATCAATCTAGGGAATAGAAAAGAAAATCAAGAGCAGGAATGTTATTAGCAACAATGGTTGTATCTTTAAACTCAAAAGTTGTTTTTCAAGAAGCACATCTGTAGAATAAACATCAATCTAAGGAATACACAAAAAGCAAACGCATCTACATTTCAGCAATAATGATTGTATCTTTAAATCCAAAAGTTGTAGTTAAAGAAACAAATGTATAGAACACATGGTTCTTGGGATTCGAAAAGAAAATCCCAAACATCTATAATGTGATTTAAAAGTAGCACCAATTGCAGAAATTCTATGACTGAACAACAACATTGAATAATCTTTAAATTAAGAAAAAGAAAACTATTGATAAGAAAAACAGTCTAGGGAATATAAAAGAAAATCAAAAGCATAAATGTTATTAGCAACAATGGTTGTATCTTGAAACTCGAAAGTTGTATTTGAAGAAACACATGTATAAAAAACATGGTTCTTGGGATTAGAAACAAAAATCACAAACATCTATGATCTGGTTCAATAGTAACATCAAAAAATAGAAATTTTGTGACCAAGCAACAACATCGTATGCATTCTGCCGTCCCAACAAGAAAATTAGTAACTACATTTCGGATAAGACCCTCGCCCGCACCTTTCTAGCCTCAATTTCTAACCTCAACTATTGATCATAGAAAATAAATTAGAAAACTAATTTTGATTTCCAACTGAATTGCGACACAAAAATATTCATTCAAAAGGTTTTTATAAACTCGAATTTCATGAAATTCATTTTGTTTAAAACTTTTTACTGACAGCCCATTGCAGAATCGACACATTTAGTTACTACTAGAAAATTTCCATATCGTGTCTGCAATTCCGTTATGAAAAGTTGAAGATAAAAACAATTTCTCGTCACCAAATGAAACTTTAGTTCAAATTTAATACAAGCAGTGTTGTTACATATTTTGTTCTATATTTAAAGCGAAAATGTATCGTGCAAATTTGAAATATTAGGTTGGAAGGACAGGAGACTCGTTTGAAATGAGGTGAAAATCAAAAAATTTTCAAAATTCACCTAATAATTTTTGTTAAAAAAATATTTCAAATTTGATTTAAACACGTTTTTTCCATTGGTATGCACCTGAAATATGCCGAAAATAGTAGAGAAAAAGATCAAGAAACGTATTTAGAATTTATTTATGGTCTTTTTTAACCTTTTTAATCAAGGTGATATTTCACAATCTCCAGCCCTTAAAATACATAAATTAACTATAGAGAACAAATTAAATGTAGGTATATTTCAACATTTATTGTAAATCAATAATATCGTAATTACAATGTATGATAAATAATATGAATTTTCTGAAAATAATCTTTTTCTATTTTCGTTAACCTATTTGAAAAGTATTATTCTTTTCAAACAAAACGACTAACTTCGTTCAAGATATCATAAAATGGTCTTAGGACACGATGACAATAAATCAATGAAAAGGAATTCTTTTTTAAAAGTTGCTTTCTTAAGATAAATTTGTTTAAGTTGCAAGTTTGTAAAAACGAATCTGTTTTTACGGACAATATTTTCACGAATTAACTTACCTTATAAAAAGGGCACTTGTCAAAAACCAAAAAAAACAAGGGACCCGATGACATTTCAAAGATGTACGGCTTTTGAAATTTGGTGCAATTTGTTAATTGCTAATTTTGTTTACATTTTTGGCAGATCTTCACATAACGATGGGTGCAGATAAAACTATGCCATCATTTGCAGGATATAAAGAATAGACGTAGAAAACAAAACCTTGATAGAAAAGACGTGACTCACGAGTGAAATAGTCAGACGTATCAATAGATTTCTGCATTAAAAAGACGTATCGCCAGTTTTTAGAATTAGAAAGACGTAGCAATTGTTTTTTATATTAAAAAGACGCGGCGATTCGTGTCTGTGGTCCCGTGTCGAAGAAAGACGTAAGTCTAAGTTTCAGAGATAAATAGACGTACTAACATTAAAATATTTTAAAAAGAGATTCTATTTTAAAATAATATTATGCGCAGGAAATCATCTACTAATAGTTATTAACTAACAATTAATATTAATATGTGACTTATAATTATGAGTTCTTAGAGTACTTTAAAAATGAACTTCTTATCTCCGATACAGGTGAAATATTCTAGCTCTAAAGTTTAGGACGTTATGTCTTTATTGCAATCTCATTTAAGTATTTAAAAAGACATTTACATATTACGCTTTTACTGCCTTCATTATAAGGGTGATTGCCAAAAAGATGACCATATTAGACCACGAAATTTACGAAAAAATAATTATTCTATGTCGCCTAAAATATTTTTTTTAAAACATGACCAACCCAAGAGAGTATGAAAAAACGAAATAGAGAGATCAAGGAATATATTTTTAATAGTTATGAGTTCTATTTGAAAAAATCTCCTATACCTGTGTTTCTGCGTAATAAGCATGGATTCTTACTTGAGTTCTGAGTGGTTTAAAGTAATGTGAATGCATAGAAAGTTGATGTACAACTTTAGGAATGGAAATCATTTTCGGGGAGTTTGAGAGAAAAAAATGATATCGGACGTCCTTAACCTTAAAAGTTACTAAGTTCGTAATGTATGACATTCGACCTTGACAATATAAATATTTGAAGAATCCAAAAACAGGTAAAAATTATTAAAAATATGAAAAACATCTGTGATTGCGCGATTTATGTGATATTGACTACACATCTTCAATATATCCTCTCGTTTAATAAAATTTTGAATTAATAGTCCGATAAATATGACATTTTCTAAAACACGTTGTGCAAAAATAGTGATTATTATTGACTACTATTTGGAAATACTGATGAGAAATCGATTTTAACTTCTGAAAATCTTCGTTAGCCTAAAATTAATAAATCTACGTCGTATTTTGAATAGTTTAAATCACGACTTCGAGTTTTATATTAAAATAGCAAAATCGTAAACCTGTCACAAAACTTGGGGACAGACTTTGGAACGATTTTTCGCATCTTTAACTGCAAAATATTCAACTTATCACTCTATAATCATCTTTTTCAACTAATTTCAATCGATTTTCATAAGCCCAAATTATTATAGAAAATATTTTTGATATTATTTAGCAATTTTCTACTTTTGTAGTTTGAGACATAGCGTAACCTGACATTTTTCAAACATTTTTATTTATAATTTCTAAACGAAGTAGTCCAAAATTTAAAAACTCTCCTAAATTGTGCCCTGATTCTAATACTTTGCAAAGATATATATTTAGAAAAAATTAATTAATCACACGATATGTAAAAAATGATACGGACTTAAAATGTTCAACTTTTTGGAAATCACCCACAAATAAATTTTTTTGCAAGTTTATATTCGTTCAAAAAATTAAAATATTTACAGATTTAACTGGAATTCGAATTTAAAAATTGGTAAATGGAAACTTATAAGCTAATTATTATTAATTATTTATAATACCAATAAGAGAGTAAGTGCACGACATTTTCAAAAACGTTTATTTATTGTTTTCCTGAAGAATTACGTCATTTTAATTAAAACATTGTATCTTATTAATAATATTTTTCTATAAAGAAAGAATATAAATAACAGCTAAATCAAAATAAGTGGAAGAGTAATTATAATTAAAATTATAGACATGCATTTTAATATACTGATCATACATTTATTTTTCAGTTTTTTTAAGTTTTCGAAGCAAAAATAAACATTTTATTCAATTTGTAGAATTTATTTTTTACTTACAATTTCTTGTAGGTTCTTATAAAGTTCATGATAAATTTCTGGTATTACTCCTATTCGGCAAAGAGTTAATAAGTCCTTTTTCTTCGCTGATGTTATAGGCAACAAGCGTGAAATTTTAGCGTTTAAAACAAGCTTATCAAAATTTATTGTATAAATTTTGTAAATTGTAAATAAATTGTAAATTAAAAAAAAATTGTTAATAAATTTTGTAAATTGTAAATTTATTGTATATTAGTTCAGAAAAAAGTGACTTACAGGATATCTGTGAGAGCCAATGTTTTTCAGGAAATAGATATACTTTTTATGTATCACTTCCAACCATTGTTGAATAATGTCTATATTTGATAAAACTTTGCAGTTAATAAGAAGTAAAAAATAAATTCTACAAATTGAACAAAATGTTTGTTTTTGTTTCAAAAACTTTAGAAAACTGAAAAATAAACGTATAATCAGTATATTAAAATGCCTGTCTATAATTTTAATTATAATTACTCTTCCACTTATTTTTATTTAGTCGTTATTATATTCTTTCTTCATAGAATAATATTATTAATAAGATGCACTGTTTTAATTAAAATGACGAAATTCTTCATCAAAACAATAAATACACGTTTTTGAAAATGTCGTGTACTTACTTTCTTATTGGTATTAAAAATTATTTAAACTATAATATTTTTCGTAAGAAAAAGAATGGTTCAGCTTAAATAAAAAACGTTTTTAACCTAGCCTTGTAGTGATTAAAAATGTAGTAAATTAAGAATATATTCCAGCTTATAGGTTTCCATGTGCCAATTTTTAAATTCGAATTCCAGTAAAATCTGCAAATATTTTAATTTTTCAACGAATATAAACTTGCAAAAAATTTACATTATAATGAATACAGTAAAAGCTTAATATGTAAATGTCCTTTTAAATACTTAAATGAGATTGCAACAAAGATATTACGCCCTAAACTTTAGAGCTAGAATATTTCACCTGTATCGGAGATAAGAAGTTCATTTCTAAAGTACCCTAATTATTAGTCACATATTAATACTAATTGTTAGTTAATAACTATTAACAGATAATTTACTGCGCATAATATTATTTTAAAATAGAATCTCCTTTTAAAATGTTTTAATGTTGGTACGTCTATTTATTTCTAAAACTTACAAGGAGCATTAGGTTGGTATCCCCCTCCGATGTTATTCGCTCTCAGATATTTTGTAGTACTCTAAAAACTAAGTGACATGTGTTCTTTCTTATCTGCCCATATGGGGTTTTAAGGCGTGAAACTCACCCCCAAAATTTGTAAACGTGACATGCGTTTTACACCATATACGTAGAAAAAAATAAATAGTTTGTATTTTTAAGAATTGAAAATGCTAGCAATTATAAAATGTATTACACAAATTCCAGTTCTGCAGTTGGGTTTGACTTTTTGGGGGTAAAAACCCCTAACATATATCACTTTATATTTCAGAAGCGTATACGGCGTTTGAAACCGTTTGTTCAATATATAATATAAGTGCTTGTAAATACTAAAGCAGATTAAAAGTTTACGTACTTTTATGTAGGGATTAAAAACCCATAAAAAATTTCTTTTACAAAATTTTTTTATCGCAGTAATTCAAACGTTACCGATACGTAACCTGACTACTCTAAAATATATAACAAACGAAAGAAACTCTCATTTTCTATTGTTGATAAAATTTTGAGATCAATGAACCTCTATTCGGAATACTGTTTTTTAAATAAAGTAAATAATAATCATTACACAGTTTTCAAACAGTTTTGTAATTTATTACAAATGCTTGCGATGATGAAACATTATAGTTTCAGTATTAAGTATTAATACTGAAGTATTAAACAGTATTAAGTTTTATTAGGCGTGCATACTGAAGAGTAGTTCAAGGATTAGTTTAAATGCACAATAGTACAAATATCAAATATTATGAAATTATCAAAACGTATATACTCATATTTTTATTAATTTAAAAATTATTATTTGACTAATTATTTACTGTTTCTGATTGTATAACAGTATTTTTTATTTAATAGTATATACGTTTTATATAAATTAAAAAACTGTTTGAAAACTGTGTAATGATTATTATTAATTACTTCATTTAGAGAACAGTATTTCGAGTAGGGATTCATTGATCTCAAAACTTTATCAACAATAGAAAATAAGAGTTTCTTTCGTATGTTACATATTTTAGAGTAGTCGGGTTGTGTATCGGTAATATTTGAATTACTGAGATAAAAAAAAATTTGTCAAAAAAAAAGTTTTTAGGGGTTTTTAACCTGTAGATAACTACCCCCAATAAAAGTACGTAAACTTTGAATCTGTTTCAGTATTTACAAGCACTTATATTGTATATTGAACGAATGGTTTCAAACGTCGGAAGTGCTTTTGAAATATAAAGTGATATGTGTTAGGGGTTTTTACCCTAAAAAAATCAACCCCAACTGCAGAACTGGAATTTATGTAATACATTTTATTACTGTTAGCATTTTCAGTTCTTAAAAATACAAATTATTCATTTTATTCTACGTATATGGTGAAAAACGCATGTTACATGTACAAATTTTGTGGGTGGGTTTCCTCCCTTAAAACCCCATATGGGCAGATAAGAAAGAATACGTGTCGCTTAGTTTTTTGAGTACTACAAAATATCTGAGAGCGAACGAAATCGGAGGAGGACACCTACCTAATACTCCTTGTTAGACTTACGACTTTCTTCGACACGGGACCACAGACAGGAATCACCGCGTCTTTTTAATATAAAAAACAATTGCTAGGTGTTTCTAACTCTTAAAACTGGTGATACTTCTTTTTAATGCAGAATCTATTGCTACGTCTATCTGACTATTTCACTCGTGAGTCACGTTTTTTCTATAAAGGTTTTGTGTTCTACGTCTATTCTTTGTATGCTGCAAATGATGGCATAGTCTTATTTGCACCCATCGATGAATATATTGTAAAATTTACGTAAGAATTCACTTGTTTTATGGTTCAAATATGGAAAACTACTATTTTCATTTAAAAAATCCGACGAAATGTGTCTCTAGACACGATGAACAAAACTAAAATTCAAATCTGGGGACACATGAAAATCTGTTTGTTTCTTGAAATTGAAATTAATGAAACGATTATTAACCCCTTGACTGCCGACTCAATTTCAAGAAACATGCCCAGACTGCCGAAAATTCAAAATTGCATTTCAAACTCCTGATTGGGATTTTCTGAATGTGGGTCGAGAACTGATCAAGAAAATATGTATGCATATAAAAAAAAATTGTATCTCAATCAACATTTTCCTTTTTTTATAAACAAGCTAGCTATTATTTAAACCATTTTTATAAACAAATGCACATTTGGACCATTATCTAGTAAATATAATGCGTTTCTATTGCAGGTGTGACTACAGATATCTTGTCAATGGTTCTCTTGAGTGATAACTTGATATTAGGCAACAATTGTCAATTATTTAAACAACCTTAATTAAAAAATGGATAAATTTGTCAGTTTTCACTGCAAAGATTAAGTTTTTCCACAAAATCAATTGAAATTATCTTGCTTTTGGCTCAGTACTGTCACAAACCTCCATTGGACAACCACATTGTGTTATTAATGAAGTTATGCATTTCTTAGCTAGAACTGTCTGAATAATAAACAATGGTTGTCCAATGGAAATTTGCGACCATACTGGGCTAAGAGAAAGGTAATTTTAGTTGATTTTTTGGAAAAAACTGAAGCAACAGAAAGTAACCAATTCCCAAGAATCCACATTTGTTCACTAAATTATTTATAAAAAAAGGAAAATATTGTTTTTTCATACGTGCGTAAGAAATGCTACTTAGAACTGATGAAATAAAATTTGTATTAATAGCCGTAAAAGGCCAAAAACAATTAAAATTTCTGTGATATATTAAAAAAACGGCAAAAATAAAATCAAATGCTACTTTGAACGTCTGTTTAATGTTAAAACTTCAAATGCTTTGAATTTGGTGCTTTTCATTGAAAATTCGGATTCAGCGACTGTCTCGACACATTTTTTCATTCATCACGTGGTTTCTGATATTACTGGTATTTGGAAGAAGTGTATATTGAAGTAAAATGGGTGATTTTTTTCTCGTCAGGGTGATTACAAGGGGTAGGATGTATTGACAGTCTTAGAAAACTCCTCTTTGCATTCAAGTGAATATTTTCTTGAATGAAAACTGAGTGTTAGTACTTAGAACAACGAGAAAACGAATTTTCTCCACTAGGGGTAGTTTCTCTGAATTCAAGGGTGATTTTAAAGGGTTGTAACTACATACTAATTTTTTTTAAATACCTGTGTGCTTCAACATACTTTTTTATCCATGATGTGGGGTGTAAAATTATTGTAATTCAGAAAAAGGGCTTAAGACAATAAAGTACTTCATAGCAAAGTTTTTCAAAAAATCGGGGAAAACGCGGTTTTTGCGAAGCCATATTAATTTTCAGACACAAAAAATTGTTAAACCGGCTACGGAATCGTGATCAGCATATCCTAAAGAATATATATAAATACTCTTAATTGTTAAATAAAACACCTGTAGACTTAAATACACTAAAATATTTCATAGCAAAGATTTGTCTTTTTCCGGCAGTCTGGGAAGAGTCCTAAATGGCAAAGATCTTTGCCATCGGTAGTCAAGAGATTAACTTCATTTTCTATCTTTAAGAGTAATAGAGAAAAGGTGTATCCCAGAAAAACATCCAATTTTACTTTAAAAACCTGCAAAAAGGCTTTCAAATACTTATAAATATAGTCAGGGACAAGGGACACGATGGCATTTTCAGATATTTGAAAGATTTTACGTGTATTTTAGCGACATATGGATAAATGTAAGCAGAGGACATTGTAGAGTAGATCGCGTGCTAAAAAATCCTTATATTTAAAACAGGATATTTTTAAGAATAAGAGCGTAATTTTCTCAGGACACATTTTCGTCGATTTTTTTAATTTTCACCCATTTACGACTTTTCTTGTTTGGGCGGCAGCATTTATCTTTAAATTAGGAAAAAGAAACCTATTGATAAGAAAAATAGTCTAGGGAATCGAGAAGAAACTCAAAAACATTAATTTTTTAGCAAAAATGGCTGCATCTTCAATCCCAAAAGTCACATTTGAAGAAGCACATCTCTAGAGGCTGTTAATGGAACCGAGATAAAATTTTGCGCCGAAATTCAGCATGCATCCACTCAACAGAATAAAACACCTCTCAGGAAGGAAAAATCGTAAAGAATTTCGAGGCAAAGAAAGAAAGATAAATCTAAAGGGTAGAAGAGGAATGAGAGGCCTCTTTCGGGTTTGCTGATAAGATGATGCCGTTTCTGCGCCACGTGCAGCCTTAGTAACGTGCTGGTAGAGACAGGGAGCTGATGCACTGCTGGATTCCCCCTTACTCCTTAACCTCATCCCCATTTTCTCTCCCACCTCGTGCTGGTTGCATCCGGATGCGCTGGTTGCAGCAGACGCCTCGCGTGATGCATGTCGCCCCCTTGCCGTGGATTGGAGGGGTGCCAAGGGTCGTTCGCATTTCCCAACACCTTCAGAGAGATCCCAACCGTGCGCAGTCGTGAGTTAGTTTCTCAGTCTTGCTCAACTTCTTCTTCTGTTTCTTTTCCCTTTGCCATCAGCTCCTCTATTCCCCACGTCACCGGCAGCACACTTCCAAGCGTAGTCATACATTTGGGAAGAGAAATTCTTGAATCTCAGACCTCCGAATTTACAACCCGCGTGTCTATCTAATAGGGCAGAAGGGATCGCTGCGCTGGGGTGGAGGAGCGAGAAAGATAATGGCAATGAGCAGCCGAGCGCAAGCTACTTTTATCTTATTGCCACAAATGCAGAGGGGATGGGAGTCAGAAGCTGAAATGGATCTGAACTGTCTTGGGAAGAAAGGGTTTTCATGCAGCTATTAAGGGGTGTGATTGCGCAAAATTTTATTTTAAAATATACAGTGAGTCGAAATCCCGCGCTAAGTCTGCGCAAATTCTGCGCTCCTGAATTTTGTATTACTACTCGCTTTTATTTGCTCTAAAGTGATCAAATAAGTTACAGGGTGAATGACATGTTTTAAACTTGGTTCCAAAAGGTACATTCAATTAGGATTCTTTAAGCGATATTTTTTCTCTAAAGGTAGCTAATTTTGTGCTGCAGGGAAGTTTGTGTACCTACAATTTATTTTATTTTGTGATATGTTGTTTGGGATTTTCATAAGATATATATAGTGTGGACGCGTAGCGGCTTACATACATTAAATTACAAGGAGTAAGGAGTGAAGACATTCTGTAGGCGCAAAAACCCATGTACAAGGCTTTTTTGCGTGCATTGGTGTATGTCTGTTGCATTTTTCTCCATGTATGTAAGCCATTATGTGTCCACCCTGTATACATATATACACTGAAATCGCTGTTCAAAGCCGCCCGGGATAGGCCTTGGTGGAAATATTTTATTCATGAGTATGTGTTAGTTTAGTGGCGAAGAGTCCAAGGGAACGAGGAAAGCTGAACTCGGTGCTCAGCGGTGTCGCGCAAGTAACGTAGCAACAAAGTGCGCAATAGTGACGCAGTAGTCTACGCGTTGAATTCCGTCCGCTCGCATCAATTCGTTTTCAGTGTTTTGGTTATGCATTATGTGTAATAATTGATAAATAATAACTTAACTTAACAGTAAAGTAAAAGTTAAATTAAACTTATATTTAAAAAATATTTTTCACTCATGACAAAAATCAAACACAAATAGTTCAAACAGCCCTGACTTGTTTACGTTTAGAGACCGTTCGATTTAGGCCAAGGCCATTGAGTCAACCCCTCGAAGCCGGGCTTAAATCGAACTTTCAGTATATATATATGGGGTATTATTTCTCAAGTGTACCTACCCCAAAAAATGTATTTCTCTGATCGAGCTCAAATTTGCAAAAGAATAGTCCTATTAGATGGCACTTCAAAAAATAAAAAAAAGATTCATCAGTTTGGTCAATAACTCGCCGAGGTAGAGAGGGTGAAATTTTTGTACTTTGCGCAAAGAGCCTCTACTTCGGATATAAATATCTTTTTATTTATGGCATATAAAAAATGTTGACCCAGACGTTTTTGATAGATTATTTCTCAAACTTTCGAATAAAATAAAAAATTTTTGAAAAATTCCAAATTTAGCCATCATTTTTAAACATAAAAAATATTTTTGACTTTTTTTTAAGTCCGACCCTTTTTTTTTAACTAAAAATAAAGCTTGAGATGCTTACTTTCAGTTTCTTGAATAGTAAAATGTCGTTTTTTGTTGTTTTTGAAAAATTGAATTTTAAGTAACCTGGTAAATTCAAAAAATTTTTCCTATCCGCGAAAAAAATTCGCGAAATTTTTTGCATGTACAGTTTTTGATAAGAAACAATATTCTGAAAACGAAAAATTAAAAAAATTTTTTTGTTGATTTTAGAATTTTTTGAAAATTTCCGAAAATAAAACTTTTTGAATTCAGTTAATTGCACATTTTAATGTGCAATTTAAATGTTATGTACATTATATAATAAGTATAAATGTTATTTGGACATTAAAAATGTGCACTTCATGAAATTTAAAAAATTTCGTTTTTGAAAATTTTCAAAAAATTCTAAAATCAACAAAAATTTTTTTTTAATTTCTCTTTCTAGAATATTGTTTCTTATTAAAAACTGTACATGCAAAAAATTTCGTGAATTTTTTTCGCGCATAGGAAAAATTTTTTGAATTTACCAGGTTACTTATAATTTAGTTTTTCAAAAACAACAAAAAACGACATTTTGCAATTTCAAAAAAAATTCAAAATATTTTTGATTTTCAAAAATGATGGCTAAATTTTAACTTTATCAAAATTTTCTTTATTTTATTCGAAAGATTGGGAAAAAATCTATCGAAAACGTTAATAGGACTAAACTTTTTGTAAATTTGAGCCCGATCGGAGAAATTCATTTTTTTGGGTGGGTACACTTGAAAAATCATGCCCCATATATATATATATATATATATAATACAAAATGTAGGAGTGCAAATCCAATAGTGAAATAATTTTGTCAATTCTGTAATAAAAGATTGCAAAAAAATGCATTTTTCGGTTTTCTATAAAATTTCTATAAAATTTTTAATAATATGTGCTCGAAAAAATTAATTTAAAAAAAACTAATATTCCTACATATTCCGGTTAAGTTTATTAAATTGTAACATACACTGATTTTTAAACATTTTTTAAATTTTACAACTTTTTTATCCAAGTTCAGTTTTTGGTATAATTGAGTGAAAAAATTGAAGAGTTTTCATCATACGTTAAAGAAATTCTATGGAAATTTCTCTTTAAAATGAGTCCAAGATATAAATTAAAATGTCAATGTTAACTGAAAATGCAGTATTATGTTTCTAAAAAGTGAATTATTTTGCAAATTAATAAAAATTGTAAAAAAATATAAAATGCACTATTTCTAGAATAGCTTCTTACAGAATCTACAAAATCACTTCAACTTGTGCTTATTTAAAGCTAAATTTTTCTAGCTTTCGTATTATTTGAAGGAAAAATTTAATTCTGTAGATTATCAAAATTAGGAGAACTTGTGCGTCTCACGAAAAATAAGTAGACGCACAATTAATACCTATAGTGTACAAACCAAAAATTCGAATTTCGAAAAAAACCTAAGGGTACTTTGAAAAAAATATTTGGGTCATAATTGTTTGCTTAAAATTATTTAGTTGGATATTTGTGGATATTTGTATTTTTTCCTTCGTCTACTTAGACAAAAGTCGAATTTTCATTCGATTTTTATTCTCAATAGCTCATTTTGTTCCTTGAAAGATCTTTCACAACCCTATGTGGTGCGTTTTTATTAAAATTATTTTATTTAGAAATTATACAGTTAATGACATTACAAATTAAACAATATGCCAAATTACTAATTTTAATAAAAAATATACCAAATTGCGCTATAAAGGATCTTTTAAGGTTCAAAATGGGCTGTTAATATTTGAAATTCAATAAGAATTATTACGTTTTTCTAAGAAGAAGGAAAAATAAAAAATATCCGAATAACTATTTTAAAATAAACAATTATAACTCAAACCATTTTTTACGAAAAATGCTTCGATTTATCTTCTAAAGTTCACTGGAATAAACCAAAGGCTCTTTTTCGTTGATTTTATAATTCAAGATAAAGATTGAATAATTTTGGGTAAATTCTAATAACTTACAAAATAATTAACATTTTTTAGTTTTCTTGAACTCATTTTAAAGATAAATTTTCGTAGAATTTTATGAATTTATGAAGAGAACTCTCCAAATTTTACCCTGGATTCTGCCAAAGACTGAACTTGGTACAGAAAAGTTTTTGTACTAATTTCAGTCTTTAGAAGAATCGTAAGAAAAAATTGCACAGTTCTCCTCATGCATTCAAGAAATTCTATGGAGATTTGTCTTTAAAAGTAGCCAAATATAATTTAAAAATGTCAATTATTTCGAAAGTTATTGAAAATTTTATAAAAATAGAAAATTGCACTATTTTTACAATATTTTTTTATAGAATTCGAAAGATATCTACAGAGATCTTGGGTAATTTTAGAAGGCTTTGGAATATTCTGCAAATATTTTGAAGAATTTTTACAGATTCGAGAGGATTTTTGAAGATTCCGAAACGGTCTAACAGACTCTGAAAGAGACTAGAAAAGTCTAAAAATTTGTGAGAGTCCAGAAGATTTCCGCGGATTCTAGAAGATTGTAAAAGAGTCTAAAATATTTTTCAGTGTTTTAATCAATTTTCTGACATTTTTGTACATTCTGCAAGATTTTAGAAAATGCTGAAACAATTTGGAGAGTTTTGAAAGAATCTAGATAAATTGTGAAGATTCTAGAAGGTTCTAGAAACTTGTGAATGATTTCAGAAGATTCAAATGAAGGTTTAGAGAGTTCAGCAGATTCAATGAAGGATCCTAGATAATTTATTAGGAACTTAGAAGATCCTGAAAGATTTTAGAATATTTTAGATGAGTCTAGATAACTATGGATGATTTAGAAGATTCTGGAATAGCCAGAAATAATCTGAAACATTCTAGAATTTTCTACAAAGTTGTGAGAGAGTTCAAAAGATTCAATGAAGGATCTTAGACAATTTTTTAGGAATTTAGAAGATCCTGGAAGATTTTGGAATATTTTAGAAGAGTTTAGATAACTATAGATGATTTAGAAGATTCTGGAAGAGTCGGAAATATTCTGAAACATTCTAGAAGTTTCTTCAGGGTTTCTTGTATATTCTTCAAGATTTGAGAAAACTCTGAAAGAGTCTGCAGATCTTTGGAAGGATCTAGAAGAATTTTAAAGATTCTGGAAAGTTTTAGAAGATTCTAAAGAATTCTAGAAGATTCTGGAAGGTTTCAGAAGATTCTAGAAGATTGTGAAAGACTTCAGAAGATGCCATGGAGGATCCTAGATCATTTTGGAGGACTTTAGAATATCCAGGAAGATTGTAGAATAATTTTGATAAATCTAGATAATTATGGATAATTTTGGATATTTTGGAAGATTTTAAGAGTTATGAAAGAGTTTAGGAAAATCCATGAAGGATCTACACCCTTATAAAAATCGATATTTTTTCTCTGATTGATTGATGTTTTTCATTGCAGTAATAATAGTAATAATAATATTCCTCACTTTCTTTTTGCTGAGAGGATTAAATTTTATTGAATGATTCTACTCTCTTAGCTGCTTTTAGCTGATGTTTTATTGCTTTTCTACAGCCCCCAGATCTAACTTTCGGATCTTTTCCTGTGACCCCAACTGCTTAGGCTATAATTGGAATATCTTTTCCTCTCTTCATCTACAATTTTATCTTTCACATTTTTATTATATTATTATATGCTATTCTTATCTCTCTTAGATAAATTTATTTAATTGATTTTTAATAGAACCAGTAGCTGTTTGTGAAAAGGTAGTTTAGATGGAATATAGAGATCACTTTAAGGACTATTGTCCTTGTTGTGGTCTCAGTGCAGATGATAGATGATAGGGAAGTGATAAACGACCCTTTGTAGTGGGTGAAGAACAGTGCATAGAATTGACAAACTAGATAATATTTGTGGGCTAAAATCAGCTACAAGCATGAAACAGACACTCTGTAATATGTTCTTCTTACCGAATATTTTTAAAAAATTTTCGGAGAAATTATCAAAAATCTAATAAAAACGCCACCAGAATTCGTTTAAAAATTCTAAAAAAATTGTCCATCAACTACACAGAAATTCCACAAGGGTTACATTTTAAAAATTTTGTTAATACTTTTGAAATTTTTTATAGGGATTTATAGGGAAAATATTTATAAATTTTCCAGCTTGCGATTCGAATAAATTAAAATTCAATTTGTGAAATTAGCTAAAAATTATTGCAATTACTCCCGCCAATACGACCTTATCATTAAAATCGTATTACGCTTCTGCAGTACCTTTACTGAAACATTGTTCGTAAATTTTATTAATTATGCGATCCTCTGGGATATTAAATTTCCCCTCGGAACGTCTGTCACAAAAAGGCTGAAAATTCTCTTCATTACTCAAAGTACCTTCAAAAACTTGGATTTTTCTGAAAAATGAATGTGAATAAAATATTACTCTATATTTCAGCATTTAAAAACGGTTTTAAAAAAATAATTAACAATTCCAGTTTCTTATCTTTCTCTAAAAATTATAATTATTCTGTTGAACCTATTCGACTTTATTATGACAGTAAAAAAGCTATACAGACCGAATTATTTTCCTTTTGTTCTACAATATAATACAAGCTTGAAGCTGAAATAATTATTAATTTCAAGTAGACTATTCACTATTAATTACTATTATACCATAAACTACTATTATACTTTTAACTAGTTTAATTTTATCATCATCTAATGTTGAAATTCGAAACATTTTCTCGAAATTAGTGTACATGGTTCTCTAACGATGAAACCTTTGAGTAGTTAACTAACGGCGATTCTATCAGGACTTCCATTTAATTATGCACCTGCTTACTTAGGAAACTATTTAGTCTCTTGGAGTAAACAGAGTAAGTTCAGTACGTTCTATCTTACCTTGCGAATGTTTGGCTCGCTGTGACAGAATTCCCAAAGGAGACAGAGTGCCAGTGATGATATTCCAGTTTCCTTAGCTAGAGTAGCTAAGACTGCAGAGACCAAGGTGAGCAATAGTGGTAGAAGTGATCGTGTTTGGTCACAATGTACTGTGTATGCCAGGAAAGCTGTTTGAGTAAAGAGGCAAGCCAGGAGATCAGCTCGACCAACAATACCAGCCACTGCTTCACTGTGAATCGGATGAACAGCAAAAAGCAATCCAGCTATTGCTTGGGCTAACATGCACCCTGGCAGAACCTAAAAGCAAAATTAAAAATTGTTAAAAACATTCTTACATCATCAAAACTCAACAGATTATTTTATACATGTAAAACTAAGAGGATCAAATAACTAATAAATGTCCCATTTTATCACGAAAATTCCTCGCTCTCTGAATATCTCGTGATTAAGTTTCAAGCTGAAATTGAATCGATTAGCGTCAAAGTTTCAAGAGAAATGACAAAAAATAGTTCAAAATATATTCTGGCATAAACGGGATATTGCAATATGGAAATATTTTGGAAGACTATCAAAGGTGTTTATATTCAAATTGATCTACATATTCCATGAAAAGCTTTTGAGGAAAATTTCATTCGCTTGCAATCGAAAGCCATAAATTTCTACTTTGTACAGCCAGATTACACCCTAGGGCGACAGAAATAGTAATCGGTAAAAGGATTGAACAAGGTTATGAACAAAACATCCGTTGCTTGATGAAACGATTTGAGATGCTGCAATCTCTTCTACAAAAAAATTTATAGTGCAATAGTCTTGTAACGAAGGTTATTTGATCACAAATGTTCTCATTTTATGAGAATCCTTTTATAATTTATAGCGTACACTTCTTTGCAGATTCCAGGTTTCAGTTTTTTAAGCCAGGATCAATTTCATTAAATAGTCAGAAGAGATGATTTATATTAATGCAGTAATATCAATATAAATATATTTAATTTATATAATAAACATTTACATTTAATATTATAAATATTTATATTTAATATAATAAACATTTATACTTAATATAAGAGACATCTATATTCATATCATAAACATTAAAATCTAAAAAATTTTATAGTAATTCTTTATTAGATTTCATATAAATTCAGAAATTTCTGATACAGTTTGTAGAAAATAGTAAATAGAAAATAAATACAAAAGTTTGTAGAAAATAGATCAAAATTTAGAATTTGTTAAAGAAGATTACTTGCATATTTTTATAGAAAATGATTGGCTCTAAAAGCAAGTGATTTGAATGTAAAATATGTATCTTTTTAAGAAGTAAGTTTTTTGGTTAAAACTTTTTTGGTACGATCAATATTTCGGCAAATAGTTTCGAAAAATCGATTTTTCGTACATTTTTATATAAAAATCCCGAAATCGGGTCAAGGAGCAATTTAGACAACATGGGACTTAAAAATTCTGAAAGAATATTTTTTCTTGAATCTAAAATTAGTTTTGAAAAATCAATTTTAAAATATTGGAACATTTACAAGAAGTACCATCATCAGAAACTGTTAAATTTTTATTTGCTTTGAAAAATTAATGTAAAAATGGCACCCATTTTTCTAAAAGTGTGAAAATGAATAAAAAGAGCCTTTGAAGAATGATGAAATTTTCAAAAGCGAAGAGTCAACATAAAAAAAACGTGTGAAAGAAAAGGAAAAACGTGTAAATTTATAGAAAATAGATCAGAATTTAGAATTTGTTATTATTTGCATATTTTTATAGAAAATGATTGGTCCAAAAAAACTTACTTGAGTGTAAAATATGCATCTTCTTAAAAAATAACTTTTTTAGTTAAAACTTTTTTGGTACGACCAATATTTTGACAAATAATGCCGATAAAACCAATTTTTTGGAAATTCTTACATTAAAATCCCGAAAAAAGGGTCATAGAACATTTGAGGTAACATGGGACCTAAAAATTCTGAAAGAACATCTTTCCCATTAACAAAAATTATCTTTAAGAAATCAGTTTTGGGATATTGAATTATTTACAAAAAGTACATTTTTCAAGTCTCAAAATTAAAAACTTGAAATGTCAAAATATTGTGTTTTTGTCTTCACATTAGTAGAAACTGTTAAATTTTTTTTTGATTTGAAGAATTAATGAAAAAAATGACTCCCATTTTTCTACAAGTGTGATAATCAATAAAAAGAAGGTTAAAGAATTAAAAGAAAGTGACTCGAGTGTAAAATATGCATCGTAATAAAAAGTAAATTTTTTATTCGAAGCATTTTTGGTAAGACCAATATTTTGACAAATAATGCCGATAGAACCAATTTTTAGGAAATTCTCACATTAAAATCTCGAAAAAAGGGTCAAGGCACATTTTCGGCAACATAGGACTTAAAAATTCTGAAAGAACATCTTTCCCTTAAACAAAAATTATTTTTTAAAAATCAGTTTTGGGATGTGTAAATATTTATAAATATATAAAGTACCATTTTGCAGGTTGAATATTGGAAATTTAAAATTCAACATTTTTTGTTTTTCCTGAACACCTGAGCGAATACTGTTAAATTTTCATTTGATTTGAAGTATTAGTGTAAAAATGGTACCCATTTTTTTAAAAGTGTTAAAATCAACAAAAATAGAGCCTTTGAAAAATTATGAAATTTCTAAAAGTGACCTGTCAACAAACAAACAAATTTTGGTGGACAAATTCTTTCCTTACACATTCTTGTAATAAGCTAAAAGATTCTAGAAGAAAGTAGATCTAAAAACGGCTGCTATTTTTATCTTGCGATTCTATTTCGAAAATCTATTCCAGGGACAAATTAAATAAGTTATATTTTCATTATTTTTTGCATAAAAAGTTGATTTTGAATGTGAATATTAAAAAAATTGAAATCTCCTTTTTAAGAAAACAATATTTTCAATATGAATTATTTAATTTGTCAGTCCATTTTGTTTTCGTAATAAAACAATGACATCGCCGACTTTTTTAATTCACCCTCTTTTACTTTTTACAGAATTAAATATAAAACATAATTTTTTATATTTAATCCATATTTTTGAACTTTTTATTGATGTACTCCAAGGTAATAACCAGAATTAAGAGAGCCACCATGTGACGCTCGCGCTCGTGTAACAAATTAGTCTGGCTTATGAAGAGCTGGAAACATATTTTCAGAAAGGGAGGCACATTTGGAGGTAAAAAATTAATTTGATAGCCAACCCTCGAGTCCCTGAGTTAATTTTTTACATTCGAAGACACCAGTGGTCGGATTTTACAAGGTCTGTTTCTCATAACTCAAACTTCCAATTTCAATGCTCCTAGTGCCTTTTTGATAAACGATGTACATACAACATCTTAACGCAACATGCTCCATCGATCTTGTACTTATTTTTCTTGGAGTAAGGTATCCTGAAATATACGTTGACTATCGTGTGCAGATTTTATATATGTCATGTCACTTTGTTACACCCGTTGTAGAAGAAAAGGCAGCAGCCCTCGTGACATTGTTATCCCAACAAAGTTTATCGTTGACGTGTCTATGGAGATAAGAGGATGTGGGGTCATGAAAGAGGGGAAAAAAATATAAGAGATTTTCAATATTAGTTGACGCTCGCTTTTTAAAACCCTTAGCAAAACGGACCTTTGAAAACGCTTTTTGGACTACAAAGAGGTAAAAGGACTTTGAACCAAAAGAAAGTAAAAGAATTTTACTTCACCTTAAATCTGAAATTTGTATTGTTATATTATTTATTATTATATTTATATTTTATGTGAGATTTTTAAATTAATTTATTATTAGTTTTTAGCAACATTAATAATTTGAATATTTCGAAAACATTTTTCCCTTTTAAGTAAATTTTTCAAGAACTGAAGAGTAGTGAATAATTCATACCGACTAAAGATCGATGGAAGGCAAACAATTGCAGAGAAAGCATTTCACAATTATAATGATCGAAGGAAAATTAATTACTCTTCTCCTTAGTACATTCAATAATTAAATTGATTCTGCAGCAAAGTAACAGTGCTTTCGAATAGCCAGGAAGTAAATTTCATCCTCTGGAAATTAAAGTTCTCTCTAATACAAAGTAGAAGAACAATTATTTTTCTTTCATTTGTGAAAAATACTCTCTATTTCTACTTTTTAATTTAAAATATATTTTTAACTTTAATTCGACTGAATTTTGTAATTATTATTAATAATTATAATTAAATATATAATTTTTGTAACAGTTTTATTCAAATGGATATACATAAATGAAAGTACTTTTCCTTCAACATAAAAATAGCTGGAGTAAATTTGTAATTAAAAATTCTCAACTTTTGGAACCTACTTTATTATTTTTTTAAAAGTATTCATAAAAATAATGGTAATTAATTACTGGACAATTACCTTTTTTGCTATTCTGACAACGAGTGCTGTACAAGCTGCATGAAGAATTACATTCACGAGATGATAACCTTGAGGTTCAAGGCCACCAAGGAGATAATTGAGTCTGAAGGTAGCTACACAAAGTGGTCTGTAGCTACCATGAGAACCCCTTTCTCGAAGGGGGGTTCCCCAAAAATCGTTCTCCAAGAGCTTGTACCATGATGTTGTTGGTTTTAAATCTGGATTCGTCAAAATGGCCCTCCTGTAACAGAAAATACAATTTTGATTAATTATCAATTACCTACAATAAATATTTAAGCATTGGCCTATATAGAAACAGAATAAGTTCATTAAACGATGAATCATATTTAGACAAATTAATCATTTACACAATTTATATTTCAGGTCATTTTGGGAGATTCGATAAAGTATCATCAAAAATTTTTTATGAATCTAAGAACTTTTGAAGCACTTTTGAAGATTCTGGAAGATTTTTGAAGAGTGAAAAATTCTAGAAGACTCTGGAAGAGTGTAGATGATTCTAAAAGGTTATGAAAAAATTCAGAAGATTTTTGAGGACTTTGGAAGGAAGGATTTTAGAAGATTTTGAAAGAATTTTGAGTGTTTTGGCAAAATCTGGAAGATGCTAGAAAGCTATGAAAAAATCCAGGACATTCTAGATGATTCTAAAATATGATCAGTCTAGAATATTTTCAAGAATTTGAAAACTGAACATTTTTTAAATATTTTTATAGATTTTGGAAAATTTAAGAAAGCTAAAGGATTTTTAAGAATTCTATAAAGAAAATTCTAGAAGAGTCAAAAGATTTTTTTAAAAATATTTTTGAAGAGACAACACATTGGAAAATTTTTAAAGAAAATCTTTTTTTTTTAAAGAAGAGTTTGAAAGATTTTGGGCTATTTTAGATCACTTCTAATGAGTCTGGTAGTTTCTGGAAGAGTATAAAATATTCTAGAAAATTCTAGAAAATTGTCAGTATTGGAGAATAACTCGTTGCAAATAACAAAGTTCCTAAAAAAATTTCAGTTCCAGTAACTTATGCAGTAACTTAGTTACTTTTTTAAACGACTAACTTATCCAGTAACTTAATTTTATATGTAATTAATTTTAGTAATTAATTTCAGTAATTAATTTTATATGTACGAAATTAAAAATTAAACATGCTTAACCAAGGAAAAATTTCGAAAATTTTCTGATTTTCATACCCAGATTTTTTCTTGTAAACTTTTATTTACTTTTATTAATATATTGTTATCAAACCCCAGTTTCTGGCATTAAAAAAAAGTAACTTTAAGGTAACTTGAAGTTACTTTAGTCAGTAACTGTAAATGTGACAAGTTACTTTTCAGTTTTGTAACTTGTAACTGCAACGAGTTACTTTTTTAAATATAGTAATTGTAACTTTAACGAGTTCCCTTTTTTTGAAAAACTTCCCCAACACTGAAGATTCTCAAGGACAATGGAAAAGTTCAACAGAATCTGAGAAGGATCCTAGAAAATTCTGCACGATTCTGAATATTCTACAAGATTCTAGAGAATTTTGGATGTTCCTGGGAAATTCTAGAACTTTCTGAAAAAGTCTTTATAATTTTCAAATCATCTAGAAGAATTTGGGAAATCCAAATATATTCTGACAAGTTTTAGAAGTTTTTCAAAGAAATTTGTAAGATTCTAAAATGTTGTAGAAGCACAGTGAAAAGGAATATTTAATATGTTTGGATTAAATTCACTAAAAGTTGTCTTAATTTAAGCAATATTGGTCTAAATTTAATACTAATTTAATAATTAATAAATTTAATACTAAATTTAGTAATGGTTTTAAATTCAGACAAATTTTACTTAAGGGGTTATATCATCTTGACGTACTGAAAAATGAGGCTTTTTTAGGGATTTTTTTCCGCTATTAATAAAATACCAAAAAATGGTTTTAAGAGTCTATTTTATATGTCATTATGTATACAAAACAATTTTCTTTTTTTTATTTAAAACAAAATGGCGGCGTAGGGGTAGTTAAAGTGAAACCTTTTTTTTCAATTTGCGGGCAGTATAACTCGAGCAATTTTCATCTGATTGACTTGAAGTTTTAACTGTAGCTTCCCAGGTAGATTATCTAAAGCACTACACACGATTTTTACGATTTAATAACAATAATATTTTTTATAAACAGATTAAGGTCGATTTTTGACCGAATTTTTTTTTTCAAACTGCTGCTATTTTGCAAAAAATCAATATTTTTTAATAATCTTATGTACCGCTTTAGATAATCTACCTGGGAAGCTACCGTTAAAATTTCAAGTCAATTAGATGAAAATTGCTCGAGTTATACTTCCCACCAAATTGAAAAACATGGTTTCGCTTTATATACTCTTACGCCGCCATTTTGTATTAAATAGAAAAAATAAAATTGTTTTGTATACCTACTGGCATATAGAATAAACCTTTAAACCATTTTTTTGTTGCTTTATTAGTAGCGGAAAAAAATTCCTAAAAAAGCCTCTTTTTTCATTACGTCAAGGTGAAATAACCCATTAAGAAATAAAATCAATTTTGCTTAAATCCTGACAAATTTTACTAAATTTAATCCAAACCACTTCAAGATGTAACAATTTTAATTATTCTTTTTACTGTGAGAGTGCACAATATTCTGAATCATTCCAGAAAAAATTTCTGGATGAAACGAAGATTCTGGAAAATTCTAGAAAATGCTATAATTTATAATAAGAAATCGTGGAAATTTTTACAAAACTTTTGATTGATTTTTTACCTTTACGTGAAGATTTGAATTATAATTAAATATTTTTACTTTTAGACTGAAAAAAGGAAAAACAGAGAGAAACTTTCATAGTGAATCAGTGATCATTTTTAATAAAAAAATTACTATCACTTTTTCATAATATTTTTAATCCCCTTAATTTTTCCATTAATTTTTGCATTTTCAGGCTTAGTTATCTGATGTTTCATTTTGATTAAATCGCGTTGCATGATGGATACAAAACCATACTCAACCAGAGTTTGAGCGTCAAGCGTATCGCTTCAAGCGGTTGGCTGACCAAAGCTATCCCTATCTACTTGCAATATCGTGTTATATATCACGTTCTGATATATTTCAAAAAATTTGCTGCAAAGCACAAAATGTGAGCTGAACTTGATATCCAACATAAAATCAGAAGCTTTTGACCTCATATTAAACCCAATCAAGTGTGCTTCGTGTCCCTGACGAGATACGCTCTAATAAACGACAGCTAATTGAAAATCAATAGAACCTTTCCATAATAACCCTTCCATTTTTATTTGCACTATTTTAAAAATAGTTTTTAATTACATACCCTGTATTGTTTACACTGTATAAATATTCGGGTCATAAAATAAAATATAAATTGGAAAAATAATTATAAACATTTATAATTATAATGGTGTGAGATCTAAAGGATATGAAAAATATCATTATCGATTTTTATTTGAAATTTTTGAATGTTTGCAGTGTAGAAAAATATAAAATTTTTTTATGGAACAAGTGAGGTCATGTTTTTCTATAAATATCCTGAGGGAGAGACATTTGCTTGAAATTATGGTGCAGAGGGTATATAAGATGCTTCGCCTTATCCCATAAAAATTACTAATATAAATGTTATGGAAGTCCTTTAGTGTCAGAGAATGAAAGCTGGTTCAAGAGAAGCTTTAATCCCACGCATAGGAACTCAAAGACCTTTAATTTCATCTCAAGTTTATAGCAATATCAATAAGGGAGAAGAACCTCTATCCAAGTTTACACCTCAAAGATATTATTAATGATCTAAAATCTTTAATTAAAAAAAATTATTCAATTTAATTTTTAAAAAATTCTAAAATTCAATTTAATTAGCAATAAATATAATTAGATTTATTCTAGATTGTTAAATGAAACTGATGTAGAAAAGAAAAAAATATTTGATTTTAATTTATGCCGGATATCAAGATATCGTTGCGGGAAATATAAGATATCGAATATCATTTCATATATAAAAATTACATAGCTATCCCAACTAATCCATTTATTAAATGACGTGAATCACGGATTGTATTGATCAAGAAGGTCAATTTCATGCTCATTTTATTTTATCTGGATAAATGGTTATAACGATTCAAAGACTTGATTAATAGTCACATTCAAGACGATATAGTTGACCGGAATAATAAAGCATGGTTTTATTGCTGAAACATAGACTCTGAAAGCAAATGATGTTTTGGATATAAAACTTCTTGGCAATATAACCTGGCAAAACCTTAAACAAGAAAATCGTAATTTTTTATTAGTCACTTCGAAACTGAAATATCAAAGTCAGAGTTGTAAAAATGATATACACCAAGAATAGTAAAATTAAAAAAAGTTATTGCCTTTTGCGTGTGGGATTTTATTTCAACACTTGCATATAATATTGAATATCCAATAAGAATTTTTAGTATTTTGGTTTGAAATTGAAATTTATTGTAAAGCAGATTCTTATTATATTTTTTTAACTCAAAGAGAACCAGACTTTGAAGAAAAAGTTTTTGTGATTTCAAAATTTAGTATTTAAAATTTTATATCAGTAAAATAATTAATTCAGTACAATCATTAATTATAAAACTCAACCGACTGGAATCAAATTGCGAAAACTGTTTGTACAAACTATATTCGACGAGAGCTTGCAATTAATTAAGTTCTGCCTGTTTACAGTTCGCAGTAACTTTATAAACGTAAATTAAGTTCGACTTTCAATGAACTGCATTAGTTAGTAAATCGACTGTCAATATCACGAGTCAAAGTTGGAAGATTTGCTTCGTGCTTCAAATTCGAATTATAAAATCTTACTTCCGGAATGAAATACAAATGTAAAAATAGAGGAGCACGATTTAATTAGAATTAAATATTTTTTTACAGTATAAGTAAAAAATTATTTAAATCTGAAAAATTGATTGCAATAAGTCCATGAATTTTGAGTCAATTTATGATCCAAGATTTATCAAAGGTTTTTCATTTTATAGCGTTACCTTTTTAAATAAGAAATCTTAATTAAAAGAGATAATAATATTCAGTATAATAGTAAAAGAGATAAAAGTATTCAGTCTTAATCAAATATTATTCAGTCTTCATCGCGTTGGCTAAATAAAGTATCCTTTTCTAGTAGAGAGCTTATCCTGATAATTAATTACCGACTTATGTAAGAAAGGTTCCAGTTTCAGATTATAATTTTTGAATAATTAAATATTATGAAATGTTCGCAACTGAATAGTTAATTAATATTGATGAATCTTTTAAACAAAACAGTGTTAAAATAAGCTCATTGGTTTCAGAACAATAATTTTGAAAACAAATTTTAGAAGGAATTTTTTGATTGCCTAGAAGTTTTGGGAATAGATTTTACTTAACCAGAAGTTCAGGTCACTTTTCCACTTAAGTTAAAAAACTTTCTTTGTCATAACTTTTGAAGAAATTATGGGTCAAAATTTTTCAAGAATATCAAAGTTGGACAAGGATCTTTTGATCTTAGTAAAAATTGGAAAAATTTTAGTGTTCACGAATGTAAGTTGTAATTTGAAATTTCAAAACTGTAATTTCAGTAACATTTCCATAAATTGAAGAAACAAAACAGAAAATTCAGTTACTGCAACGACTTTAACAAAAAATTCAGTTCCATTTCAGTGATTTTCAGATACTGTTTCTGAAAAGTGTCTTAAATTTCATATAAATTTCTGTGACCTGCGTACCTTTAAAAAATTCCTGAAATTTACGAACATTTTTGACAGCGCATAATTTCATAATATGGCAAAATCAACTAGATGGCTGACAATTTTCATCTTAAACAAAAATTAGTAATATGTCTGGCCAAAGGTAGATTTTACTACTGAAAAAATATATTTCCGGCTAAAATCATCTTTTATTAGCAAAATCTAATTATTCTTGGATAATGAAGATACTAAATGAAAAATTAGACTTCATTTAGGAAATTAAATAATCACTGAAAATACTCTCTTGGATTAGAAAGAAAATAGAATCAGAAAACCATTTGTATTCAAAGACAATTTAATTTAGAGAAATTAGGGAGCAAGAAAGTCTGGCCAAAATGTGACTATAATAAATATGACTTATTTTTAAGTATCATTACTAGTTATAATACTTTTTGGGATGTATACTTTTGAAAAATAAACAAATTTTAAACGTGTCTGACTAAATGTTGACGTTACTACTGAACATCGAAATAAAGTTCCCTTCCAGAAAATATACTCAATTAATAAAAAATATTTACAAACCTATTTTCATATTCTGAAAACAAAAACAGGAGGCCATTTTTATTTAAAGTTAATTTGATTTAGATACATTAATCTGAGGATTAGGATTTTTTAAATATTCTTACGCGAGGGGTGAACAACTTGACAGATTGAGTGTAAACTGACTTCATTTCTTGTGACTTCAACTGACTTTGTTGACTTCAAGTGACTTTGCTGACTTCAACTAGTTCTACTGATATCGAGTAATTTCATTGACTTCAAATGGTTTCAATTAACTTCAATTATCTTCAAGTGACTTTAGGTGACTTCAAATGACCTTGACTGAATTCAAGTGATTTCACTGACTTAAATGACCTCTACTGATTCCAGCTAACTTTAATTGACTGCAAAGGTAACAATGATTTTAAAAAGTGACTTCAACCAACTTTAAGTGACTTCACTGACTTCAAGTGACTTGACAGAATTCAAGTGACTTGACTGACTTCGAGTGACTTCACGTACTTCAAGTGAGTTCAAGTGACTTCTACCGACTTTAAGTGACTTCTACTGACTTTAAGTTACTTCTACTGGTTTCAAGTGACTTCAAGTGATTTCGACTGTCTTTAAGTAACTTATACTGACTTCAAGGAACTTCGACTGACTTTACTGACTTCAGTTGACTTCAAGTGACTTTGATTAACTTTAAATGACTTTTACTGACTTCAAATGACTTCCTTGACTTCAAGAGACTTTAAAATATATGTACACTATATTCACATTTAAAATATAGTACACTAACTTCACGACTTCTTAAGCCCTCGTTATGATATATTTGGGTGAGTCGAAACATTTTATTTTTTTGAGGCATATTACATTTTATGAAAAGAAAATAATGGCATAAAATATTCTCACTCTAATGAGATATTTCAGGAGTGAGTATAATTCTTAAACCACTTAAATTTTTATATACAAAATTCTACTCTTCAAGAATAAAGTTTGTTGAAATCTGAAATTATCATAATACCTTATTAAAATACTTGTAATGAAACAAAAAATCAGTAATAACAGTTTCTCGAATAAAACCACGACAAAAAATGTTCATACTAATGTCACGATTCCTCAAGCGTTGTCCCACATTCAACTCCACATTCTCATTCCTTGCTGCACGTGTGTGCAACGTTTATCGTTTTTACGACGCGGTACTTTTTTGCGTTTTCCTTCACATATATAGCTTACTCCAACGTTCTTTCCTGACATTTCTCTAGTCCGGGACGATAAACATATTTCTTTCTGTCTCCTTCCACAACCCTCTCACCCTGTTTCCTAACCGGGAGAACTCTGCCACCCTAAGTCCTGCGACCTTAATAAACGTATTTCCCTTCCTCGCTCACAACTTTTCCTCTTTTCTCATTCCTCCTTGACTCACCGGCTCCCAAGACCACCCTCTTTTTCCGGTCGTGAAACAAATCAACGAATTACTACTGGGAAGCGGAGGGAAAACGAGAAAACGAGTATCGATTCGTGGCCGATATTAAACTCGGGCGATGATTAATCTGTTGCGCGACCGTTCGACCAGTATCTCCCAGTAATCACGGGAGAAAGAGGGAAAGTGTGAGGTTCGTGTACCGGGGGTAAATAAGGGAAGAGAATCAAGGACGAAGTGCGCCAGAGACGCACCGTGGGGAATAATGATGAAGAAATGTTCATAATACGATTCCGGCTAAAATTGTGAACCGATTTGCAATCCTTTTTTTAAATTAAAGCTGGGTAAATACGAAATTTGTGGGAGTCGATCTTTTAAAAAAGTTACTATTTTTTTATTTCATCGTAAACTTTGAAAAATTATAATTTTTAAGATACCGATGCATTGACAATGCATAAATTCTTAAGATTGAGTGACATTATCTAGGCAGTACATCGTAAAAAGCACGAGTTTCCCTAATGATTCCCAGACACGATTTTTTTTTAAATAGCATCTTGATGGGGTCCTGAGTGACCTCTGAAAAATTGTAGAACAGATCGATTGTCAAAGGGGTTTTTCTTTGTTAAAAGAATTTTCAAAGTTTATGTTTGCGTGAACGAACCAATTCCATTGCGTTGTACAAAAAAAAGTTCAAATTAAAAAAGAAAGTGTGTACAATTCTAAGAATTTTATGAAAAAATATTCAACAGACGAGTGAAGATTCAAGTGTTTATCTTTAATTTTCCACAAAGATCAAAGTCCTAGCTCTAATATGTCGGCAGTTATGACCTCCCAAAGTAAACTACTTTTGACCTTTTTTTCGGGGCAATTTCCCCCTGCGGAGTTTTCTCGAAACAGGACGTTCCATGGGCAAAGTACCAGAGGATGAAATGAAGTAAAATTCTACACAAAAAAAAAGACGATCCTGAAGTTTCCTATATCTATGGATTCGAAACTTTCTGCAATTGTTATAAACAAACTAAGCGTCCGATCGAAAAACCAAAAGCACCCTCGGATTCGTCCCCGAAATATCTAGGCGCGCCTTTTTTGTTTCTTTTTTTAAAACCATTTTTAAACAATTACATTATTTTTAAACATTCTGCAATTGTTATAAATAAACTAATCGTCCGATCGAAAAACCAAAAACACCGTTGGTTCTTCTCCAAAATATCTAGATGCGCCTTTTTTAAAACATTTTTAAACATTCTGCAATTGTTATAAATAAACTATGCGCCCAATAAGAAAACGGAAAACACTTTTGGATTCGCCTTAGAAATATCTAAGAGAACTTTTTTTTTAAACAATGTTGTTAACAACTTTTGTACGTCATTCACCATAGGCGTACATTGGTTTGGCTCTATATATGTATCCGGAACTTTCTGCAATTGTTATAAACAAACTAAGCGTCCGATCGAAAAGACAAAAATACTCTCGGATTCGTCCCCGAAATGTCTAGGCGCGCCTTTTTTGTTTCTTTCTTCAAAACAATTTTTAAACAATTACATTATTTTTTAACATTCTACAATTGTTATAAATAAACTAATCGTCAGATCGATAAACCAAAAACACCGTTGGATTCTTCTCTAAAATATCTAGATGCGCCTTTTTTAACAATTTTTTAAACAATGACATTATTTTTAAATATTCTGGAATTGTTATAAATAAACTATGCAAGGTAAGTACAGCTTAAGCATATTATATGGAGTCAAACCAATGTACGCTTATGTTAAATGACGTTCAAAAATTGTTAACAACATTGTTTTTAAAAAAAGTTCTCTTAGATATTTCTAAAGCGGATCCAAAGGTGCTTTCCGTTTTTTGATTGAACGCATAGTTTATTTATAACAATTGCAGAATATTTAAAAATAATGTATTTGTTGAAAAAATGGTTTTAAAAAAATAAACAAATAGGCGCAACTATTAAAAAAAGGCGCATCTAGATATTTTGGAGAAGAATCTAACGGTGTTTTTAGATTTTCAATTAGATGCTTAGTTTGTTTATAACAATAGCAAAAAGTTCCGAATACATAGATATAGGAAACTTCAGGGTCGTCAAAAAGGGCCTTCTAGCTCTATTAGTTTGTGATTTTAACTAAAATCAGAAAAATTGTATTTTTTGAAAATACCTCGTTTCCTGTTGATCCTCCGATGAAAGGTTGAGAAAAGAAATTAAAGTAGATTCAATTCTGCGTAAAACCGGACTAAACAAAGTGTCCTAGCCCTATAGGTCACAAGTTATGACCCTGGAAAGTGGACCCTTTTTGGTATATAATCATCTGAGTGTACCGTACGGGGCAGGTACCGCCATATTTGAACATTTTTATGAAAATTTAGTGACTAACACTAATTTCAAGCAATATACTTTTTTTATTAATAAAAAAGTAATCATTTATAACAAAATCATTTAAACACCGGTTTTTACTACGTTTTGACCTTTTTCAGACAATTTTTGCGGCAAAAAACTTATTATAATTTATTATAAATATGTAATATGCCTTTTGTTAATAATAAAAAATTAATTTTTTATAACAAAATTATTTAAACACCTGTTTTTAGTACTTTTTGACTGTTTTTGCGTACTTATGAGACAAAAAAGTTATTGTAATATATTATAAATCTACAATATACCTTTCCTTATTGATAAACAAGTACTTGTTTATAGCATTATCGTAAAAAAAGGTTATTTGTACTTTAATTAGTAATTAATTTTTGTCCTTTTTTTAGTACTTTCGTATCAAAAAAGTTATTTTGATTTATAATGAATATCGAATATGCCTTATGTTAATAATAAAATTGTCATTGTTTATAACAAAATATTTTTCTCGGCAGCTTCTATACATTTTATTATACAATTTTTCTACAGACACTTATCCTGAATTTCGCAAAATATATTGAATAATATTTTTGTAATTAGTACCTTAGTAATTAATTAATTAGTAAATTAATTACTGAAGTATTAATTACAAAAAAATATTTAATACATTTTGCGACATTCAGGACGAATTGCAAGGATAATTACAATTAACTAATTAATTAGTTAATTAGGTACTGACAGTACTGTATTTACCCTAGAGGCCAAAAAGGCTTAAGGCGGCAAATTTTTAGGGGCGGCACTCAGTGTCGTCTTTGTGCTAGATGCCAAAAAAGGCCACGGCCTAGGGCGGCAAAATTTTTACCGCGGCTCGGCGGGTTTAAAATTTTTTAGTTGTATTCTTTTTTTTTTTGTTTATCAACAATTTTCAAACTAGAGAAAATAGGAAGGGAAAAAGGCGACCCTTGTAGTGCGGCCTAGGGCGGCCACACTAGAGCTAAATTCGGCACTAGGTTCTGAAATACTAATTACAAAAAAATATTATTCAATACATTTTGCGAAATTCAGGACAAGCGTCTGTAGGATAATTTTATAATAAAATGTAGAGATAATGTTGAGAAAAATATTTTGTTATAAACAATGACTATTTTATTATTAACAAAAGGCACATTCGATATTCATGATAAATTAGAATAACTTTTTTGACACAAAGGTACTGAAAAAAGGATAAAAAGTACAAAATACATGTTTTTTTATGATATTGTTATAAAAAATTACTTGCTTGTTAATAAGAAAAGGCATATTGTAGATTTATAATATATTATAATAACTTTTCTGCCTCATAAGTACTCAAAAACAATAAAAAAGTACTAAAAACAGGTGTTTAAATAACTTCGTTATAAACCATTAATTGTTTATTAATAAAAAAGGCATATTACATATTAATAATATATTATAACTTTTTTGTCGCAAAAGTACTGAAAAACGGTTAAAAAGTACTAAAAAGAGGTGTTTAAATGATTTTGTTATAAGCCATTAATTGTCTATCAATAATAAAGTATGTATTATTTACTTGAAATTAGTGAAAATGTTATTTGTTAGCATAAAAATGTTCAAATATGGCGGTACTTATAAATACCCCGTACGGTATACTCAGGTGATTATATGCAAAAAGGGTCCACTTTCCAGGGTCAATAACTTGTGACCTATTAGGGCTAGGACACTTTTTTTGTTAATTGCGTCTACTTCAATTTCTTTATCCGATCTTTCATTGGAGGATCAACAAGAAACGAGGTATTTTCCAAAAACACAATTTTGCTGATTCTAGTTAAAAAATACAAAAAACGGGACTTTTTGAAGGTTCACAAATCACAAACTAATAGGTCTAGAAGGTCCTTTTTTATTTACGTAGAATTTTGTTTACTTCATTTCATCCTCTGGCATCATTATCGTATTTCGCTCATGGAACGGTCTGTTCGAGAAAACTCTGCAGCGGGAAACTGCGCTGAAGAATAGATCAAAAGTAGTCCAATTTGAATGGACATAACTGTCAACCGACCGATGCGAATTGAAATTTTTATATAAAAAATACGCATTACTTTTAATCTCTATTTTCCTGCTTTCTATTTTCTATTTTCGAAATAGAATTTTCACAGAATGTAGCATGTAATATCCGACTTATCAACGGAATTGAGTTTTGAAGTTACATCACATACATTCTTCAACACAACATTTTTCTCATTTTATGAGTATAAATTTACAAAAGAAAAGAGGTTAAAAAACGAAAAGTAATGAGAAAAGTAATATTGTCAGTTCTTTATTTACTAATATTCCTTGCTCGTTGGTGTTGGAAAGTCTAGACAGAAGATTTCATTATATTCAGGCTCATTATAAAATTCCTTTGGAAAAGATAAAAAGATGCATAGAATTTTTTATGCCAATACTTTTTTTGTTTTTAATCGTAATATATTCCAATAAATTCATGGTACTCCGATGGGTTCACCCATTTCACCCTTACTTGTAGACTTGGTCATGGATGATCTGGAAAATAATTGCTTGAAAATTTTATAAGAAAAATATATGATATAAAACTCCCCTTTTATGGTCGATACGTAGATGACACGATTTTATGTGTTAAGAAAGATCACATCAATTTAATTATCGACCCATTCAATTCTTATAATAATAACCTGCAGTTTACTTTTGAACTTGAAAATAATGTTATTAATTTTTCAAATATGTCTTTAATGAGAGAAAATAATAGCAATATTATCAACTGTTACCAAAAGCCATCTTTATCAGGCAGAAAGATTAATTATTTCTCAGGTCATTCAACGCAAGTAAAAAAGAATATTGTTTGCCCTTGTTGGCAGGGCAATGATATTATCGTACAGAAAACTTCATGCGAAAAATTTAAAAATTATTACTGAATTATTACTAAGCAATGATTATCCGATAAATTTTATAAACCAACAAATTAAGAGCAGAAAACTAAAAATAAAATATCTACCTAACCAAAACAACTCTGCGCGAAAAGAATTATTGTCTCGTCAACCAAAAGTCTTTTTAGTATTTATAAAAGGAGTTTTTGATAAAACTTCCTACGTATTTAAAAAATTCAACATAGTTACAATACCATATACTAAACCTTTTTTGTTAACTCTTGTTAAGCTAGGTAAAGATAAGTCAAAAAAAATGGGAACAAACTAACGTTGTTTATAAAATTCCCTGTAAAAACTGTCCTGCTTCTTACGTGAGTGAAACTAAAAGAATGTTAGAAACGCGTATAAACGAACACAAAAGAATAAGAAAAACGAATTTGTCACAAATGTACATTGTAGCACCTATAACCATGAATTTGACTGGGAAAATACCAAAATACTTGATTTTGAAGCCAACTGGCAAAAACGCTTAATTTCCTAAATAATATACATTAAAAGTAACAATAATAGTATTAACAAAAAAGGGGATATTTATACTTTAAATCGCATATACAATCCAGCTTTACAAAATTTAAAACCATAATTCCATCTTACTTATTTTATACTCACACTAGACTAAAAGTTAGTGTTCCAAAGTACATGTTTCTCAGTATAAATAACCCCTCTTAGTATTAGGATCAGTAGTTAACGTCCTCAACTCACAGATGACGTTTCAAATGTTAATTTTATTGTCTGACTAGTTGATACTTGTATCAACTTAATCTTCTGTTTTTTAAAATGTGAACTGCGATTTTAAACATATAAGGTAAATTTGTTTACAATTTCTAAAAATAATTTTTAAAAAATTTTAATATTTTTCTGTACTTATTCTATATCTTGGTGTTTTCAATAAAATTTATCCTGAAGAGCTCAGCAAACCAAGCTGACGAAACGTCGCAAAGCTAAAATTATTGTGAATTTTTATTCATATTTACCCCCTGGAATCAACAAATAACTTCTTTAAACTAAATATGGAGGAGGATAGATATTTTCATACCAACAATTTTGTATACTTTAAACATACATACGTTGTTTAAACATACATACATACATTTAAACATACATACATACATACGTTGTTGGTATGAAACTGACCAAGAGGAATTTTAAGTTTATTTGAAAACTATTTGAATGAAAATTATTTTACATGGAAATAGTTTGAGTTGAAATTCTGCACTTTTAACTAAATTAGTACGTAATTCATTAAACTCCAATTACCAACATTTGTCCAACAAATTTGTATTCTACTGCTCATGAATATTTCCGAATTTAAGAAGACAAAAACAAATTAATTCGGAAATATTTTTACTTATAAATACTATCAATAAAATTTTTTAAATCACACATTCTGTATGAACAAATATATTTTTTTTTATTTTAAATATTTAAAGTTAAAGACGTTTTTAATCGTGTTAATGAACTTTTTTTGTCAATTTCGTATGTCTTTTGCAATTACTACAAAAATCAGTTATCAGACCACAAAAATTTGTGCAACTCTAAGTCTGCTCAGATGGTTCGTACGTGGTGGATTACGAGAATTTTGGAATTTTTTCTTTGACGAGAATTGTGGAATTTTTTCTCCCTTCCTTTTTTTTACTAGACTTAGTAGGTTGTATCACACAGTGAGGACAGAAAAATGTCTCTGGACAAATTTATATTCAGAAGCGGTTTGTGAACCAATTTGCAGGTTTTTGTTTCAATTAAAGCTAATAAAATTCCGCAAAAATTGATCAGGGCCGCTTTTGAAAAAAAAATTTATTTTCTTTTTATTTAATAACAAAAATGGAAAAAAAATTATTTTTTTTAGAAGACTACCGGTTTTCGAAAAATACTTGGATTCAATCCAAAATACCTAGAATGAATGAAGCAAATATCCAGAAAAGTCTAATAGCTTAGAAATTGTTAAAAAATTTATTGAATCTGTTATAAACAAATAAGTGAGTGAAAATGGATTCATGGGGATTGGCAGTTATTCGTAACTTGATTTGCACTAAATTTGAACAATTTATAGACAAAAACCGTTTTTTAATTGAATTCATGAAATATAATAAATAAATTGTTATTTTATTAACAAATTTTATAAAGAATTATCCATAGCAGGTAGTAATGTTAAAATAAATCAGGTTTTTGTATTGAATCGATAAAAAATTATACTAAAATGTCACAAAATTATCAGATTTATTTATCTAATAACAACTGATGATTGCTTAAGCAAATTTAATTAACAAATGCACTATCTGGCTATTTTTAGAGGTAAAAACTTGATTTTTTTCAACGTAATGAAGTGTAAATAACTAATTTTTAAATTTTTAGGGAGCTTATATGACAATCAACAATTTTCATTCTTAACAACAATTGTTCAAACAAATTTTTATCGTCTTACGTATTTTTTACGAAAAAAATTGCGTTTTTTTAGGATATTAGCAGACTGTTATTTAGTAATGGCTCTGCGCCATGGGTCGATAACAATTTATAATTGTTTAAACAAAATTAATTAACAAATGCATTTTTTGGCTATTTTTAAAGGTAAAAACTTAATTTTTTCTACGTGACCAATTGTTAATTACTATTTTAAAAATTTTTTTTATAAAACTCCGTAACGATCCACTATTATTATTTCCATTAATAATTTTATAGACAATTTTTTGTCCTCTCATACGTTTGTAAACAAAAACTTCCGTTTTTCTTGTGAAGTATATAGACAATTACTTAGACATAACTCCTTGCTATCATTTGATAACAAACGATGATTTGTTAAACAAATGATTAGATTTTGTACTGTTGAACAGAAACGTTGTACACACTAAGTAAGACCATTGCGTTAAGAAGCTGCAGCAATGCTTCTAGAAATTACTTAGTGTGTATAACGTGTCTGTTCAGCAGTACAAAATCTAATCATCTGTTTAACAAATCATCGTTTGTTATCAAATGATAGTAAGGAAGTTATGTCTAAATAATTGTCTATGTATTGCACAAGAAAAACTGAAGCTTTTGTTTACAAATGTATGAGAGGACAAAAAATTGTCTATAAAATTATTAATGGCAATAATAATAGTGGATCGTTACGGAGTTTTATAAAAAAAATTTTAGAAATAGTAATTAACAATTGGTCGCGTTGAAAAAATAAAGTTTTTACCTTTAAAAATAGCCAAAAAATGCATTTGTTAATTAATTTTGTTAAAACAATTATTAATTGTTATCGACCGATAGCAGAGCCATTACTAAATAACAGTCTGCTAATACCGAAAAGAAACGCAATGTTTTTCTTAAAAAATGCTTAAGATGATACAAATTTGTTTAAACAATTGTTGTTAATAAAGAAAATTGTTGATTTTCATATAAGCTCCCTAAAAGTTTAGAAATTAGTTATTTACATTTCATTACGTTGAAAAAGTTTTTACCTCTAAAAATAGCCAGACAGTGCATTTGTTAATTAAATTTGTTTAAACAATCATCAGTTGTTATTAGATAAATAAATCTGATAATTTTGTAAAATTTTCGTATAATTTTTGGTCGACTCAATAAAAAAACCTGATTTATTTTAACATAACTACCTGCTATGGATAATTGTTTATAAAATTTGTTTATAAAATAACACTTTATTTATTATATTTCATGACTTCAATGAAAAAACGGTTTTTATCTATAAATTGTTTAAATTTAGTGCAAATCAATTCACAAATCACTGTTCATCCCCAAGAATCCATTTTCACTTACTTATTTATTTATAACAAATTCAATAAATTTTCAAACAATTTCTAAGCTATTAGACAACTTTTCTGGATAGTTGCTTCATCGATTCTAGGTATTTTAGATTGAATCCAAGTATTTTTCGAAAACCTCTTCTAAAAAAAATACTCTTACTCTTCTAAAAACAAAATGTTTTTTCCATTTTTGTTATTAAATAAAAAATAAAAAAAAACTTTTTTCAAAATCGGCTCTAACCGATTTATGCGAAATTTTATTATCTTTAATTAAAAAAAAAAGTTCAAATCGGTTTACAAACCGTTTCTGAATATTAATCTGTCTAGAGACATTTTTTTGCCCCAGTGTGGATCGGAACGCAGCATTTGCTGAATCTCGCCTTTTGGGAACTCAATTTGGTGAAACCCCTTTTTGTTAATAATTTTGTAGGCTATGTTCCAAAGTGTTACCAATAAAGATCTTTGATATTATTATTTAATTTAATTATTATTTATTACAGTCAATTATTTACTACAGTCAATTATTTATTACAGTCAATTTCACTGAAATTCAGTCCAAATTCACTGACGAAGTAGCCAGAAAAGGTCACTAAACGAAATCAGTGAAAATTTTGACTGAAAATTAGAGAGTACACAGTAAAAAAAATTCTTAAAATTGTTACACCTTAAAATGATTTGGATTAAATTCAGTAAAATTTGTCTGGATTTAAGCAAAATTGATTTGATTTTAGGTCAAATTTGTCTGAATTTAAGACTCAATTCCGAAATTCAGGTAACATGGACCAATATTGCAAATTAAAACAAAATTTTACTGAATTTAATCCAAACCATTTCCAGGAAAAACAATTTCAATTATTCTTTTTTACTTATGTGAGCCACTTGAGAATCAGGGGGAGTAAAAAGGGACTTGGGGAAGGAGAAGAGGACTTGGGTGAGTCTGTGGAGGGTGGGGGGGGGTCAGAGGGTGAAAAAGGGTGTCAGAGGAACTTGGTATCGATTACAGGGGTTTCCACGGGAGAACGCGAGAGAGAGGTAAAGTACGGTTTACAATTGAGAGCTTCGAAGTGCTGGGGTGAAAATAACACCCCATAACAGCATAATGGACTTAACGTCGATCTAACCTAACCAAACCTAACCTAACCTCTCGAACCACCAGTGGCGTTAACGGTGCACACGGAATTGGACTGTGGGGAAATCCCTGATGCGATGCAGGATAGGCGTGCTGCAGCAGCCCTGATGCTGCAGTTTCCAGGATACCCAATGGCTCGCGCCAGTGTTGATTGTAAAGCATACTTAACTCGAAAACGCAGTGCGAACAACGATTTCGCATTTAGTCGGGAACCCCTAAAGGTTTGACATGTACTGAGGGGGGTATTGTGAGTTTTGAATGAACTGATAAAAATTTAAGTCTTGAACTGAGATAAATTTCGATTTTGAACTGGCAGTGAGCTCAGATTGGTATTTTATAGAGATTGTTATAATGGTGGATTTAGGTAGACTACTTTTTGAGTAGGAATAGATTGAGATAATTTGGACTGATTTGTCTGACTAAAGACTTTACTTTTGATCACAAAAATAAAAGTTTTCTTCTCAAAAATATATATTTGATTAATAAAAACTAAAGATCTGCTTCCATATTCTAAAAATATATAACAAAAAACCATTTGTAATGAAATATTAATATTAATAAATACTAAATATTAATTGATCAAATAATTTAATTTAGATGAATTAGGGAGCTGGAAAATTTATGTCTGACCGAAGAGTAAAGTTACTACTGAAATAAGCAAAGAACAGATTAAAAAAATATTTTATTCATAGTAATAAATGCTTGGCTGATTGCAGAATGGTTTTGCTACTGAAATCAACTTGTCTATTTAATATATATAGAAAATATAAATATAAAGTTATATTTTCATATAGCAACATTAATTATGTGTCTGACAATTTTTATTTCAAACAAAAATCAGTAATATGTCGGACAAAAGGCGGATTGTTCTACTGAAAAAATATATTTCTAGCCACAAACTTTGTTTATTATTAGAAGCTGTTATCGGATGATAAAGACTCTGAATGAAAGATTAGACTTCTTTTGGGAAATTAAATAATTATTGAAGTCTATACTCTTGGATTGGAATGAAAATTTGGCAAAGAGGAAATAGGAAATAAAGTGTTCAATTTTTAGAAACAAAATTATTTGTGTTATATATAGAATGTACTATAGTTTATGAGAATTTAGACTAAATAACTTTAAAATAGATAAACCTCGAATTCAGAAAATTTATATGCAAATTAAAAATTCCTTTTAACTAAATAAAGGCCGAAATTTTTAGGGAAGAGAAACTATTTTCTTCTTGAACATATATTCAATCGTTAAAAAAATAGAACCACTTTTTAAATTGCATATAATTGTTGGGATTTATACTTTTGGAATAGTAAGGAATAGCAAAAGAAGGGGAATTTATAATACGTCTGAATAAATGTTGACTTTACCACAGAAAATAAAAGTTATTTTATTATTTACATAAAAATAAAAGTTTCTTCTCAAAAATAATTAAACATTTTTTATTCAAAGGTTTAATTTAGGGGAATTAGGGAGCTTAGTTCCTGATAGTCCAGGAGCCACAGCCCTTTTTGATTTCTGATAGGTAACAAGCTAGAACTTTGTGAATAGGAAGATTTTGAAATAACCTACACGTTCCTCTCGGGAAAAATCTCAATAGTGGCATAAAAAAGAGTGGGAAAGCGGAAAATCTGTCGATCCTACGGTGGCAAAATATTTATAGGTAGCAGTTTTTGAATTGAGTATATTTGAAGATTAGTAATTATAGAACTCGAAAAAACTAGTGGCCTACGAGACCTACGGCATGGATTTTGTAAAAAAATTTGCAAACACGTCGACTGGGAGGGTGAAAAATATTCATTAATAACCACCTGATTTTTGGTCAGTTGTTGAATTACTAATTGTGCAATCGAATGGTCATAATGACCTACAAGTGAAGTGGCATGTTTTTCCAGACCGACACTCGAAACTTGTCGATTCCATGGTCGTAATTTATTTATTGGTAACAAGCTGATTTGCATATTTATCTTTTGCAAATTAACTTCGGAACACTAATTCAGTAGTGGCCTACACGAAATGTGGCATATTATTAATAAAAATAAAAAAATCTTGATACAGGGCCCCTCAGGGTTAGCTACGCCACTGATTGTACTGTACCTATACTATATATATATATATATATATATATAGTATGCACGAAGAAGCGTATGGGATGTGTTGCAATGAAGGTGATGATACTTCCGAAGAAAGTTCAACCGCTGAAGATGATTCTTCACCATCGAATGATGAATCCGAT